>ML110432.1:29229-41543 GCA_003697995.1 Taxidea taxus jeffersonii
CTAACTAATAAATAAATAAAAGTTTAAAAAAATTTTAAAAAAAGAATTTGTTATTTTAAATAAATAAATAAATAAAAATAAAAATAATTAATTTTTTAAAAGATTTTATTTATTTGAGAGAGAGCATGAACGGGGGGGGGGGGGGGCAGAGGGAGAAGCAGACCCCCACTGAGCAGGGAGCCTGATGTGGGACTTGATCCCAGAACTCTGGGATCATGACCTGAGCCAAAGGCAGACACTTACCCAAATGAGCCACCCACGAGCCCCAAAAATTAATTTGAAAAAAAAGACAATCACAAAAAAGAGCAATACATTAAACAGTACTATACAGTATTTATTGAGAAAAATCCACATACAAGTGGACCATGCAGTTGAAACCCATGTTGTTCAGGGATCAACTTTGTATTTGTATTTGTATTTGTATTTGTATTTGTATTTGTATTTGTATTTGTAAAATGAAAGAATGAATTTTCTGTGTGAGCAGTATGAAACTCTCCATAAACTCATACGGCAGTCACAATTGCTTGAAGTCACCCAGACATAAAATCTAAGACACCCCCCCCCCCAGGTCTTTCCCCAAACCCAAACCCAAAAGTTACTCCTTCCAAAGGAGGCCAGTTCTCCTTGTACTTACCTTGTGGTCATCCCTTGTTCTTCACTGTACCACATCTAGGGGTCAAGAGAGAGAAATGGCCCTTCCACAACCTTAGCAGATGATGCTGACTGACACTTCTCCAAAGAAAACCCTCAGAATTTGTCATGGAGCCTGGGGCATCAATGCATACTCTCCTTCCTCAAGTTAGGGGTTTATTGTTGTTTTCCTCCAGATCCTAGATATCCTTTCCTGCCATTGAAGGTTTGGGAGGTTTGAGGTTTTTTAGTCAGCCAAAAAGAGCTCCCTAACTACAAGTCTGATGCAGGAGAGGTTCCAACAGGGGGCTTCTGCTGTGTAGCCTCTCCCAAAGGTCATGGCCTTCTTATGCAAATAATGCACCTCCTGCTGGAGATCAGTTTTGAATACCTGGGCCTCAGGGAGGGGCAGCTGGAATGGAAAAAACTTTCAGGAGTGTCTCCTACCTACATCTGCATAGCTGAGAGGCCCATTCAAGGAGCCCAAAGATCTATTTCTCTTCCTTGAAAAAAAGAAACTCTTCCCACTAAATTCAAACAGATAGGGGCAACAGGTTGGTTCAGTCACTTAAGTGGATGACTTCCTCTCAGGTCCTGATCTCAAATAGAGTCCTGAGTTGGGCTCCCTGCTGAGCCAGAAGTCTGCTTGTCCTTCTCTCTCTCTCTCCCCAACAAATAAATAAAATCTTTTTTTAAATCTTTTTAAAAAATAAAAAAATAGGGGCATCAGGGTGGCTCAGTCAGTTAAGCTTCCAAGTCTTGATTTCGGCTCAGGAGGTGATCTCACCGTCTCGGGTCCCCAGATCAAGCCCCAGGTTGGGCTGTGTGCTCATGGAGGAGTCGGTGTGAGGATTCGCTCTGTCCTCCTCTGCCCCTCCTCCTGCTCATGCACTCTCTTTCTCTCTCTCTCTTAAATAAATAAATAAATAAATAAATCTTAAAAGACACAGTTTTAAAAATAAATAAATAAATAATGAATTCAAACAGATAAATAGAATCTCACCTTAATCTGGAACTTCACAAATCTTATCTGAAGCTGAGTTTAGAATTACAGTCAGCAAAAAGCAAAAATCTCAAATCTCAAAAATCTCATATTTCATCCTTGAAAATTATCCACATTGCTCGTAAAATACAGTGTGCGTTGCTTTGCGTATATAACCTTGAACAAATAATATGACCATCTCAATGGTCTGCTCCTTGTAGTTAGTCATGAAGTCAATTTTTCACATGTTCCTCTTCTTAGAGCCCTTCAGACATTTTATGAAGATTATAACTTGTCGGGTTTTCCATTTTCATCCTCTTCTTAAGATGGCATCTAGCAATCACTCCCTTTGTTAAAGTTTTTCTAAAGCTATCAGTTAAATCTTTAATTTCTTCCTCCACAATGGTAAAAATACTAACATACTCATTCTAAATGATGTTTCCGTGGTTGAAGAATACTTCTAATCCCTGACACATTATTTCCATAGGTTTTGCCAAAACCTAAGGCTCTCTTTCAGGTCTGATTGAATCCATTACCCACAGGCACCAGCTCATGGAGTGAAAAGGCCTGCCAGCACCCACACTGTTTACCTTGTTCTGTCTCTCCACAGTTTCTGAATTTTGTTCTTGGAAGTTCAATGTACTTATAATGCAATATATTGGACTAACATAGGTATTATATTAAGAAAAAAGATATTTAAACCAAGGAAATGCAAAACAGGCAGGTAAAATAAAGCATACACCTTGTTTTCTTCTTTTTTCTCTTAACTTTTTTTAATTGAAGTGTAGTTGATAGATAGTAATTAGCTTCAGATGTACCACATAATGATTCAACATTTCTATACATTGCTAAGTGATAAATCTAGCTACCACCTGTCACCATATAAAGTTCTTACACCATTATTAACCATATTCCCTGTGCTGCGCATTGTGTCCCGGTGTCTTAGTCCATCTATCTTGTTTTGGTCTTTACAGGTCCCTGCTCACAAACCTTCAGACTGTTTCAGTTACTAAAAATGTTCATATTTTTTAGTTTGGCTACAGAGGCACATTATAGTTGGACTCCATAAAACCTTTTTAGCCATGTTCCTATAGATTCTATGACCCCACCAAAGTGTGCTTTTCTCTCTTGCCAATAATAAACCTTTTACTTCTCCATGCTTGTGACATTTCTGTCATCAATAGGGCCTTCTCTCTTTAAGATCCCACCTGTCCTTCAAAGTAAGACATATGTTCCCTCCTCCAAAAAGCCTTGAGTGAATATATCATTCTTTCTTTTTTTTTAAGATTTTATTTATTTATTTTGTCAGAGAGAGTGAGCACAGGCAGAGACAGAGGGAGAAGCAGGCTCCCTGCCGAGCAAGGAGCCCGATGTGGGACTCGATCCCAGGACGCTGGGATCATGACCTGAGCCGAAGGCAGCCGCTTAACCAACTGAGCCACCCAGGTGTCCCGAATATACCATTCCTAAGTGATATTCATGCATCCCACAAATACCTTTTTGGGCCTACCACAGGCCACATACTGCTCTGAATGTTTTTATTTAATAACTCAAGGATAACTGTTACTATTCTCATTTTTAGGTAAAGGAACTGAAGCACAGAGATTAAGAAACTTGTCCAAGGCTACACAGTAAATAACAGAGCTGAATTTGTGCCCCAGCTGTGTGACCTTAAGCATCTACCCCAAATCAAAGATTTTCATGAAATACATTCTTGAAAATATTTTTTACTTTTTTTTACCATTTTTTAAATTATTATTGTTATTAACATATAATGTATTATTTGTTTTAGGGGTACAGGTCTGTGAATCATCAGTCTTACACAATACACAGCACTCACCACAGCACATACCTTCCCCAATCTCCATCACCCAGCCACCCCATCCCTCCCACTCCCTCCATTCCAGCAATCCTCCATTTGTTTCCTGAGATTAAGAGTTCCTTATGGTTTGTCTCCCTCTTTGTTTTCCTCTTGTTTTATTCTTTCCTCTCTTCTATGATCCTTTGCCTTGTTTCTCAAACTCCACATATCAGTGAGATCATATGACAGTTATCTTTCTCTGATTCACTTATTTCACTTAGCATAATACCCTCTAGTTCCATCCATGTTTTTGCAAATGGGAAGATTTCAATTTGATGGCTGCATAATATTCCATCGCATATATGTACCACATATTCTTTTTTTTTTTTAAAGATTTTATTTATTTGTTAGAGAGAGAGAGAGAGCACAGGCAGACAGAGTGGCAGGCAGAGGCAGAGGGAGAAGCAGGCTCCCTGCCAAGCAAGGAGCCCGATGTGGGACTCGGGACGCTGGGATCATGACCTGAGCCGAAGGCAGCCGCTTAACCAACTGAGCCACCCAGGCGTCCCTGTACCACATATTCTTTATCCATTCTTCTGTTGATGGGCATTTGGGCTCTTTCCATAGTTTAGGTATTGTGGACATTGTTGCTATAAACATTGGGGGGCACCTTCAGATCACTATATTGGTATCTTTGGGGTAAATACCCAGTAGTGCAATTGCTAGGTCATAGAATAGCTCTATTTTCAACTTAAAGGAACCTCCATACATTTGAAAATGTTTTTATAAAACATGCAGTCATAAAGGAGATTATAATCACCCTTGGGAAGAGTTTAAATTAAAGACTATGTTCTTATGCTCCTGGAGGGCTCAGTCAATAGAACATGCTACTCTTGATCTTGAGATACCGAGCTCAAGCCCCATATTGTTTAAGAAACCTACTTAAAAAAAAAAAATTGTATTCCTGACAGGTCTTAGCATTGAGTCATGGATATAACAAACATTAAGCTCCAAAAGGGAAGTAGAAATTTACAATCCTCTAAAATGGTACATGGAGAAGAGTCATCCAAGCTTATCAGGTCCCACCTCCTCTTACAGATGAGGGAACCAAGATTCCAGTTAAGTGGGAACAGAGACTTAGACAGCTTCCATTCCTTACCCAAGACCATACACACCCAGTCCTCTTAACCAACTGAGCCACCCAGGTGTCCCGACACCCAGTCCTCTTGCTTCAGTCACCCCATCTGATTCATCAAATTGACTGTCCCAAAATAGCAACTCCCTGATCTGTTCCCAAATTCCTTCCTTCCTCCCTTAATACCTGAACTAGGGAAATAGCCAGTCCCTCCATACTTAATAATGACTACCTGACTCCTGGTAATAAATGGCCCTCCCTGTTTTCTGAGGTCAGGTGCCATAGTAGAATATATGAGGACATATGCAAGAATCATCCAGAAGAAGTTGTGCACACCTCACCAAAGTGGGGGTGTTCAGTCATGCAGAGCCACATAACAACTATGACAAGTTACAACTACAGTAAAAACTCTGCCGGCTAACACGGAGTCCTCTGGGTTAGTGAAATTTCAGGCATTTAAGGAGAGATCCTTTAGATGAGGGTCTGTTCTCATTTCACATCACAACCTACTCTGTGTCTGTGTCAATCCAGCCATTCTGGGTGACAGAAAATAGGGAGCTGCTCCCAGGTCCCTAGTGGGGGGATGTGGGAGGACAACCTGAGAATAGCCATGTGCATAAGACTTTCAGAACAGACAACAGAGACAGCCTGGGTAAATTTGTGATGTTTGGATTGGTACTCTTCCTTTCTCTTCCTTGGTGCTTTTTTCCTATCTACTTGTCATGCCCCATATACAACACTCCCCCTGGTTTTCTCCCTCTGCTGATCAAAAACACTCCCTTCAGGGGACGCCTGGGTGGCTCAGTTGGTTAAGCAGCTGCCTTCGGCTCAGGTCATGATCCCAGCGTCCTGGGATCGAGTCCCACATCGGGCTCCTTGCTCGGCAGGGAGCCTGCTTCTCCCTCTGCCTCTGCCTGCCACTCTGCCTGTGCTCGTTCGCTCTCTCTCTCCCTCTCTCTCTGACAAATAAATAAATAAAATCTTTAAAAACAAAAAACAAAAAACACTCCCTTCAGACTGCTTCAGATGATGCTCTGGTAGCCAAAAGTGTCCCCCTGTGACATTCCTATTCCCACTTAGTATCCAAATATCCTTAACATCAAAATTACTTCCGTCTTTGATCAGTCCCCAAGTAAACTCAAGTTTAATCTTAGGGAAAGTATAGTAGTACGCCATAATCCATGATCTTGCTTTCCCTGGTTTCTGTTACCCACAGTCAACCACAAGGCCGAAGCAGATGCTCTTCCTTCTGACCTATCGTCAAGTTAGTGAGAGCTTGATGCTATGTCATGCTTATGTCACACTTATATCAGTCACCTGACCTCCTTCATCAAGGAAGCATTTTATCATCTCACATCATCATGGGAAGAAGAAAGATGAGTATAGTACAATAAAATATTTTAAGAGAGAGACCACCTTCACATAACTTTTATTACAGCATATTATTATAACTGTTCTATTTATTATTAGTTATTGTCATTAATCTTTGTACTGTTCTTAATTTATAAATTAAACTTTATCATAGCTGTATGTGTGTACAGGAAAAAAAAAGTAATGCATATAAGGTTCAGTGCTATCTGTGATTTCAGGCATCCATTGGGGGTCTTAGAACACATCTTCCATGATTAAGGGAGGACTGCTGTATGCTGCTTAAAACATACTTTTTAATTTTATGTTTGAAAATAGCCAAAGCAGGAGTGCCTGGGTGGCTCAGTGGGTTAAGCATCTGCCTTCAGCTCAGGTCACCATCTCAGGTTCCTGGGATTGAGCCCCACATCATGCTCTCTGCTCAGCGGGGAGCCTGCTTCCCCTTTTTCTCTCTGCCTGCTGCTCTGCCTACTTGTGATCTTTCTCTCTGTCAAATAAATAAAATCTTTAAAAAAATAAAAATAATAAAAATAAAAATAGCCAAAGCAGCCAATAACCCAAACAAAGACTATGTTGGAATTGAAAAAGGCACTTTTCATGAGGCTTTGCTTCCATCTATCAGAAAATTGTCCTAATATATCAATTTTGTTAAGGCAACACACTTTTCTGCCATATGTTTGAAAAGTGTCATAATAAAAATACAAATCTGTGATGTCTGCTGTGTGACTCGTTCCTTCCCATCCCCCCACTCATCACTGCACCCCCCCATCCCCACCCCCACCCAACCCCCTGCTGATACAGCCTTCCTTGTTTGTCCTTTGACCCTCTCAGGAAGTGGAGGAAGGAGGACAAAGAGGAATCAGGAGACTCTTCAGTCAATGTGTGACTTTAAACACATTTCATACCTTCCTCAATCTTTTTTCTTATCTTCAAATTCCGTGAAAGCCTACCTTGTAAAGAAGCTAAGGATTAAGTGAGATCACTTATGCTAACCTGATATATAGTAGGCTCAAGATAAATGTTAGGTCAATCAAAATTTTTAAGAATGTCTAATCAGTAGAATTTCAGGCTAATTGGAGAAGATACTCACATTGTCCCCTTTAAGGGGTCCATCTCCCCTTTCAGATCAGCCCCAGAGGTAAGAGAGAGAAAGAGAAGATTTCAGCTACAAAAAGAAACATTTGGTTTTCCTAATGATTTCCCTTCTCTGCTTTTCTTCTTCCTCTTCTCGTCCCCTGAAAGGAGGAATCAGTCACTCTCCAGCTTAAACCTCTCTTCTTACCTTTACCACATTCAGCTGTGTGTCCAGACCACCCTTTTCAGTTTTTGTCCCACGTTGAAAAGGACAATTTTTCTTGAGAGAAAAGAATTCATTGTTTTGCCCTCAATTCCAAAGTCTATCCTGTGGCTATGCCCCAACCAGAAATTTTAGAGTCCCAACTGTCTGGATTCCACTCGGTTAATAACCAATTATCTACTGAAATTTCTGCTCAGGCTAAGTTCACATTTCCTCTATCCCCAACTGACCCCCCAAATGCCTGATTTGCCTTCATTAAATATAAGTATAGTTATCTGTGTCACCTGCTTATTACCCATTTGTCTAAATTACTATGAAGCACAATGACAATATATGTTGTTAGATATCCACGAGATTAATGCTGTGGTGCCTCTTGTTTATTTCTTAAAACACTGAACCCTATTCAAGCACAGTCAGTCTTCACTGTTTGTTTTTCATATAGAACAGAAACCTGCTCCCTTCTTTGAAATATAGAAGAAACATTATTCATAAAACTGCTATAGAGATTACTGCAGCAATATATTTTCTTTTCTAGTAGGTTTAAAACGTATTTGCAGAAAGAATGTAAAAGAAAAAAAGAATGATGGGGGTATCATAAAGGGCCCAAGAGGTGATGGGGGAAGCAATCAACTATGAAAACAAAATAAAAATGACATATATTCCTGTGCACAGTACAATTAGTTCACATTGCAGTAAAATGAAATGAAATGTGCAACAAAATCTAAGCAAACACTTTCTTTAATCAACACCCTAAGGATTACAGTGTAAAGGTCATTTTTGATCTGTAGGCAGACTACAGAATTTCATTTAAAATAAGGAAGACTATTCATTCAGTCTTTGCATGACAAGCAGCAGAACATTTCAAAACTGTGTAAAGGTAATCTAATCTCTTTACATGTAGCTTATTTTACCTAAAATATGAATTTTACAATGAACTAAAATAGTGGTATATTAATATAGTTATTATATAATTGATATAATAGGAAAAGAGTACTTCTTACTTATACCATCTAGATACAGAAAAAAAATGATTCCATTGCTTGGCAATTAGGGATTAAGTTCTGAGGCTGAAAATATACTTATCTAAATACTTGAAAAAACAAAACAAATTTGCTTTATAAGATCTGCAAAAGGATAAATACACTCCTGACTGTCACTGTGCTTGTAAATTTATTATTTCTTGCCCCAAGAACATATAAAATAAAATTTAAGCCTCACCGTTTTAGTCTTATCATAACTGTGTACTTCTATTACTGAAAAAAAAAAACAAAAGAGATAGACCATGGACTACTGTGGAATCATTGACAGAAATTTAAAATCTGTAGTACATGTTTATGAGTGTATTAACTTGCATAGCTGTGGTATTATCTTCAATTAATTTAGAGGTTTCTGTAATACCTTGCGCTAACTTTGAGGAGTTGGGATCATAAATTGGAGAACATAAAGGCATTTGAGATATTCTGGGTCAGATCTGTTGTATCAGATCATCTTTCACCTAGACTGTGATTTTTTTCACAGTTCTGTGCCTCGGTTTCCTCATCCATAAGATGCAGGGAATAGAATAATTCATACCTCTTAAGGTTGTTCTGAGGATTAAGTGAGTTAATAGCTGTCAAGCACTGTGACCACTTCCTGGCACAGAATAATGAATCAATAAATGTTAACCACCATCAGCATCAATCTCACTGGTTCTGTTTTGCCCCCCAGAGTCCATTCTCCACACAGCAGCTAGAGTGACGGTTTAAAGATATAACCCAATTGGGGACGCCTGGGTGGCTCAGTTGGTTAAGCAGCTGCCTTCGGCTCAGGTCATGATCCCAGCATCCTGGGATCTGGGATCAAGTCCCACATCGGGCTCCTTGCTCAGCAGGGAGCCTGCTTCTCCCTCTGCCTCTACCTGCCTCTCTGTCTGCCTGTGCTCACTCCTGCGCTCTCTCTCTATCTGACAAATAAATAAATAAAATCTTGAAAAAAAAAAAAAAGATATAACCCAATTGATCCTACCCTCTGTCTGTTTTGAGAATATGTCCACAAATTCTGTAACACCCCTGCCATGAAGGCAGATGAGTAGCCCCGAACAGCTTGAAGCCTTCTAGCCTGAGCCCTCCCAAAACTAACCTTTGAAATGCAGAGAACACTGGGGCTTCCTTCTGTGGACCCCGAGGCCAGGCATACCTCTCTGACTTCATCCCTTCAATTACTAAATCCTAGTCACACTGGCCTTTGGCTAGCATTTATCATCCTCTAAAATAATCTTGTTCACTTGTTCACATGCTTGTTTATTTTGTCCCTTCCTTTTAGACTATAAGCTCCACGGAAGCAGTAGACTCTAATAAAACTTTGTTGCATGAATGAAAAGAGTGTCTTCCTTGAAGACTCTGGCAATAAAATTGCAGCCTGACATACTCAACCATAACTCTTTCAGGGGGGTTGGGTAAGTAGCTGTGGTATAATCATATAATGGAATACATTGCAGGATTAAAAAGCATAAAGTCTAAAAAAATAAAATAAAATATTTCTTTTAATTCCAATATAGTTAACACACTGTTATATTAGTTTCAAGCACACAATATAGTGATTCGACAATTTTATATATTATCCTTACTCATCATTATAAGTGTACTTTTCAATCTCCTTCATCTGTTTCACCCAAAATCTATTTTTATTTACAGGAAAAGATATCTAAGACATATTATTTAAAAATGTTAATATGGGGCACCTGGGTGGCTCAGTGGGTTAAAAAAAATTGGGTTCAAAATGTTAATATGAAAAAAATGTTAATATGATCTATTTCTGTAGAATAAAAATATATTAACGTTTATATATACTCAAATATACATATGTATCTAGTTTTATAATATGTATACCCACACACATAATTGTTAATGGTAACTATTACCAAGAAGTTGAGATTATAGTAAAATTTAACTTTCCTTTGTTTGGGTTCATATAAATAAACATGCTTTACTCACATAATCAGTAAAATATATGAACAAGCAGGAGAAAATATATCCTTATGGTAAATCTTCAAATAAAGTTAATGATTATCCACTGATAAAATTTCATTAAAGATGTTGTTAAGCAAAAAAGTTAATCTTACCAGGAACAGTTCTAGATGTTTCCCATACATTTTCTCTAAAAACAACTCCCCAAAACCTGATTAACCACTTACTACAGATTTTAGAAGGGAAACTCCCACATGGAATAGAATTTGGAGCTAGATATATACAATTATTTTTAGTACATTTATATAAATGATGATAGGAAACTATTAGTATCTAGAAGATTATACTAATGTGTAACTCATCTTAAAAGATCATTTTAGGAAATACCATGCTCCAATAAAAATATACTCATTAATGAACCTCAACTCAAGGATTTAAAGATTAGAAAAACACTTATTAATGGAAATAATTAATGAGATGTGTATTTAGTCTCTCTGTGGGCCACAAATGTTCAAAAAAATGAATTGATGTTCATACTGATTTTCTAAAATCTTCAACCACATTGCTAATACACATTCACACTCAGACACACATAGACATCCATGCGTATGCTCACACATTCAACCTGTTAACTCCCCTATTACAATAGTACTTATCTGGAGCTCATATAATCTCAAATTATGTGGGCATGAATCTAAGCAAATTAGGAAGTGTTGCTTTTCCTGTATTGGCAAAACAAACCCAACATTTCAAAAATGCATCTTAACACTGTTTCAACTTCTGAAGTGAGGAAGCAGATGACAAGCTTAACGAAATCCTGGACTAGATATTTTTAAGTTCCAAAGATATCACAGTTGTTGTGCTTCTCTTCTTCTAAAGAAGAATTGTGACTAATTAAGTATGAGTACATGAGCATATGCAGGCAATTTGACAAAAGTCCCCCAAATTAGAGAAGACTCCAGGAAATCTCTTGGGGTTTATGTTCCCTGCAAGGAGATAAACATCTTTCTAAAGGTTAGTGCTCTTTAGAGCTTTTGCCAAAACTGGCATTGTAGGAAGATGGCACCATTTCATATGTTATTCCTTCTTGTCAAGATGAAAAATATTCTGAAAAGTAAAGGAAATCAGCTCATGAACACTGAATATAGAATGGTTTAAAAAATGTTTTTGGATAAGGGGGGGTGGCGCCTGGATTGCTCAGTCATTTAAGCATCCAACTCTTGATTTTAGCTCAGGTCATGATCTCAGGGTTGTAAATTCAAGCCCCACCTTGGGCTCCATGCTGGGTGTGGAGCCTGCTCAAGATTCTCTCCCTCCCTCGTCCCCTGCCCCTCCCCCCCCCAAAAAATTTAATCCTGAGTCATAGGATCAAAAATAAATGAACTCAAAATACTAAAAATAAACGTAAACGAACTCCTTGGATATTATTTCATTCGATACAACAAAAGTAGTTGCATATAAAAGTTTGCTTTAAGGGATGCCTGGGTGGTTCAGTTGGTTAAGCCGCTGCCTTCAGCTCAGGTCATGATCCCAGGGTCCTGGGATCAAGTCCCACATTGGGCTCCTTGCTCGGTGGGGAGCCTGCTTCTCTCTCTGCCTCTGCCTGCCACTCTGCCTGCTTGTGCTCGCTCTCTCTCAATCTCTGACAAATAAATAAATAAGTTTTTTTTTAATTAAAAAAAATGTTTAAAAATGGGCTCCTTAAAAAAAAGTTTGCTTTAAGATTTTGCAGATCACAACTGCTGAATGCCAACAAAAGTATCTACAGCTCACTAGGGTTTAACTTCTTATCAGATGTTACAGAAGAGTTCTATTTGCTCCTGGAATACTCTGTTGTAGTACAGCTTCGCATCTATCCCTAGGCATTATGTTACAAAAGCCCAACTTTGCTTATGTTTCACTTTCTTAATATGTTTTCAAATTCTTAATGTAACAGGCTGTTAAGACTGGCATTCAGGGGGTGCCTGGGTGGCTCAGTTGTTAAGCATCTGCCTTCAGCTCAAGTCATGATCTCAGGGTCCTGGGGTCAAGCCCTGCATCAGGCTCCCTGCTCTGCTCCCTGCCTGCTTCTCTCTCTCCCACTCCCTCTGCTGTGTTCCTTCTCTAGCTGTGTCTCTGTCTGTCAAATAAATAAATATCTTAAAAAAAAAAAAAAA
>ML110433.1:0-62038 GCA_003697995.1 Taxidea taxus jeffersonii
GAGCTTGGGCTGCAGTAGTTAGCAAAGAAATGAAAATGAGAACAGCCTGGATAAAATTACAGCTGCAAAATCAGCAGTTATATAACTGGTGAAACTAATATGCCTGTGGACTTGAGTAACATTAGAAATCAATGCAACTCTTTCAGGAAGCTCTATGGCACTATGTATTGCATTTTAAATAAAACTTTGTATCTTGTGACTCTGTAATCTCATTCCTAAATGTTCACCTTAAAGACTGTTTGTGAAGAGAAACTTGCAGTACTGCATTATTCTTAGGTTGGACAACGTATAATATATACTCTCTAGTAAACAGAGTACAATGTAGAAAAGTCTATGTACCCTGGACAGAGGTATGTAACTAGATCTGCATATAGGCAAAATTCGAAGGGACTAGGCAGAAATGAAGAGTATCAATAGAATAGAATTAAAAATTATTTTTCCTAGAGTGCTTTAATGTTGCTACAACCTTTTAAAAATTGAAGTAAAAAATATATATGTTTCTATGTATGTGTGTGTGTGTGTGTGTATATATATATATATATAATATATTTCTAAATTTTAAGTGCATACCACCAGGAAGGGTCATATCACTTTCTTTCCTATAATCCTTCAATGGTTTCCTAGTGCAATAAAAATACTCTGCAAAATTCTTTCCATAATCTTTAAGGTCGTACATGCCAGGCATCTGATAACTCTTAGATCTTGTCTATTGTCTCTTTCCCCCTGTCTACTACGTTCCAGCCATCCAGAGACTTTATATCTCTTGGAAACACAAAGTTTACCCCTTTTTAGTCTTTACTCCTGCCGTTCTCTTGGTCTAGAATGTATTTTCTTCAGATTTTTAAAAAAAGATTTATTTATTGTTTAAGAGAGAAAGACAGAGCTTGGGTGGGGGTAGGGGGCGACCAGAATCTTCAGCAGACTCCCCACTAAGCACGGAGTCTGATCTCACAACTGTGACATATGACCCGAACCAAAATCGAGAGTCAGATGCTTAAGCCACTGAGCCACCCAGGGACCCCTATTTTCTTCAGATATTCATATGGCTGCTTCTTCTGATTATTTATATATTGCTTCAAATGTAACTTTTTAAAGGAAGCTATAGAGACGTTGTCTATTATCCACCCAAAAACTGAACATTCCTGGCTCCCATCCTGGAAACTCCCAAGGGTCAGATATTTTCCTTCCCTACCTGTGGAAACTAAGACATGGGCACATGACTCGAATGCAGCTCATCTGTTCTTCACCCTGTGTTTACAATCAAAGGGAGTGGTGATGCCTGGGGGCAGGGGATGTTGCAGTTTTCATGGCAGTTCTGGTGCCATGGAGAGTCCAGTAGAATGCTGGTAGTATCTAAGGTTGGTGGTGTTCATCACAGTGACGGCTGGCCAGTGGCGATGCTCTTAACAGTGGTGGGGCTGGTTGATGTTGGGCTACTGTGTAGACTACTGTGTGATTTTATCTTGGTTGTGTTGTACCTCCTGTTGGTCTGGCTGAAGTTGAGTTCTGCAGCCTATGTATCAATGTTATTGGCTACCTGAAAGCCTTCCCCAAAATGTATTTTCTGCGCAAGTTAAGCAGAGTTGTCTTTGTTTTTTTTGCAGCCAAGGACCCATAACAAAGAATTTCCCAGAAAACCCAAGCTAAGGCAGCCACTCCCCTACCCTGGTTATTCTCTGCCTAAAGTATTCAGTTCTTTATAGCATGTACCGCTATTTGAAATAATTATATTGTGTATCTGTTTCTATCTGTTAAATGTGTATTTCCCCCACTCCCAAAATGTCAACTCCATGAGAACAAGAACTGTGTTTGTAACCTCTCTATCAACGAGAAGAACAGGTACTGATAAATATTCATTTCCTAATGAGATAGACAGTAGAACGGATGGTAGATACGAGATTCAAAAAGACCCAAGGACCAAAATCAATATGAAGAAATTTAACAGGGTAAATGTGAGAGCTGACTTTAAGTTGATCAATCCATTTGTATAAGTACAAGATCTAGGAGAGCTTATTTATTTATTTTTTTTTACAAATTTGAATGTTAAAAATGAAAAACCTATGAGTTGTGATAGATGGCAAGCTCAGTAAAACTTGACTTCTAAAGGGGGTCAAAGATTCATTATCTACACTAATAGAAACACAAAAGGGATTGATGCTTCTGGCCAAGATGAATCAACAAAACCCAGATTTATCTTCCTACCTCAAATAACAAAAAAACACAGAACAGAATACATGAAACAATTTTTTTTTCAGACATTGGACTGCAAGCAGCACAGGAAAATGATCACTGAGAAACAGAAGACCTCTCCAGTTGCCAGGTGTACTGCCTGGTGAAAGTTTTCAGGCCACTATACAGGGAGGGAGAACCCAGGCAAAGACTAGCAATCTCCCTAAATTGAGAAGATAGAGTTGGGAGTTCAAGGACGTCAAGGTAACTTAAACTCATTGGTCAGTGGATCAGAGAGAAGAGAATTTACAGAGAGAGAGAGTCCCAGAAGTCAACAGAGTGTACCCCTTGAGTCATCAGCTAAATGCTGACTAGTGCATGTGTGTGAGAAAATAACCTGAGACTAGAAGGACCTCTCAAAGAGAGCAGAGGTAGCAATTTGTGGAGATTATACAGGCTGGGAATAGTTCACGTTCTCAACAGCAAGAGAGGGAAAACCTCAGTACATGAGGTATCAGATAGAATACTCACAGAGTATTGGGGGCAAAACTAACTGTAGACTAGAGAAATTGAATTAGCAGTTTAAAGCCTTCTCACAAAAAAGACCCCTCCAAGCCTAGGTTATTTCACTGGTGAATCTACCAAATATTTAAGAAAGAATTAATACTAACTACAATTTTCTCCAGAAAATGGAGTTCTCAACTCATTTTTTGACTCTAGTATTACCTTGATATCAAAACAGACAAAAACATTACAAAAAAGGAAAACCACAGGTATCCCACATGAAAACAGACTTTAAAATTCTCAATAAAATTTTAGCAAATTGAATCCAGTAATACATAGAAAGGATAATAGTCAAGTGGAGTTTATCCTAGGTATGCGAAGTTGCTTTAACATATAAAAATTAATGTAATTCACTGTATTGACAGACAAAGAAAGAAAGAAAGAAAGAAAAGAAAGAATCATATGATCACCTCAATAAATACATAAAAAGCATTTGATAAAATTCACTTCTAAAAAAAATTCTCAGCAAAATTCCAAACCCGATAAAAGACATTTACAAAGATCCTACAGGTAAGCTCATACTTCATCGTGAAAAATGGATTGCTTTCCCCGTAGGATCAGGAATATGACAAAAATGTCTGCTCTCACCCCTTCTACTCAGGATTGTGTTGAAGGTAATAGCCAGTGAAATAGGTAAATTGGGCAGGAAGAAGTAAAAATTCTTATTTGCCTACAACATAATCATCTATGTGGAAAATCCTTAGAAATAATTACAAACTATATAATTTTACTCATATGTGGAATTTAAGAAACAAAACATATGAATGTAGGGAAGGGAAAGAAGAATACAAGATAAAAACAGAGAGGGAGGCAAACCATAAGAGACTCTTAACTATAGAGAACAAAACTGAGGGTTGCTGGTTGGGGGGTAGGTGGTAGGATGGGATAATTGTGTGACGGGCATTAAGGAGGGTATGTGATGTGATGAGCACGGAGTGCTATATGCAGGTAATACAGCACTAAATTCGACCCCTCAAACTAAGAAGATACTATTAAGTAAACTAAGTTGAATTTCAATAAAATCTTTAAAAATTTTTAAAAAGTACTAGAACTAATGAGTGAGTTTGGCAAGTTTTAAGATACAACACTGATAAGGAATCAATTGCATTTTCATAGGTATAAGCCACAAACAGAAGTTTAAAAAATGGTACCATTTACAAGAGCATAAAAATAGATACACTTTGGAATAAATTTGGCAATAGGTGTACGAGACCCATACTCTTAACAATATAAAATACTGTTGAGAAAAATTAAAGACTTAATGAAAGGAGATATAAAGTGTGTGCGTGGATTGAAAGATTCAACATTATTAAGACACAAATCATCCCAAGTAGTGTAAATTTAATGCAATCTAAGTTAAATCCCAGCAAGCTTTCAAAAAACTAGAAATTGACAACCTAGTTCTGAAACTTAAATAGAAATGCATAGGACCTAGAACCCCCAAAACAACTTTGAAAAATAGGGAATTAGGTTATATCATTTGAAGTCTCATTGTAAAGATATGATAATTAAAATAGTCTGGTAAAGGTATTAAAAGCTACATAGATCAATAGAATAGAATAGAGCCCAGAAATAAGCCCTCAATGGGCATTTAATTTTTGACAAATGTGCAAGTCAGTTCAGTAGAGAAAGGCAACCTTTTCAATAAATGGTGATGGAACAAATGGATAACCATATGTAAAGGGAAAAAATGAAATGATAAGGAAGGTAGGAAGGAAGGAAGGAAGGAAGGAAGGAAGGAAAGAGAAAGAAAGAAGAAAGGAAGAAAAGGGAAAAGAAAAGGAAGGAAGGAAGGGAGTAAGGGAGGAAGGAAGGAAGGAAGGAAAAAGAAAGAAGAAAGGAAGAAAAGGAAAGGGAAAAGAAAAGGAAAGAAAGGAAAATGAAAAAGGAAGGAAGGGAGGAAGGAATAAGGGAAGAAAGGAAGGGAGGGAGGGAGGAGGGATTGGAGGGAAGGTAGAAGGAAGGAAGGAAGGAAGGGAGGGAGGGAGGGAGGGAGGGTTAAAGAAAGGAAGGACGGAAGAAAAACAGAGAGAGAGGGAGGGAAGGATTGGGGGAAGGAAGAAGAAAGGAATTGGACCATTTCCTCACACCATATCTAAAAATTAACTTGAAACAGATGATAGAGACAGACATAGGAGCTAAAACTGTGGAACCTCCAGACTAAATAGGAGAAAATCTTAGTAACCTTGGATTTGTGCAATTTTATTAAATAGAACACAAAATGTATAAAATAGAAAAGATAAAACAAACAAATTAGGCTTTCTTGAAATTTAAAACTTGTTCTTCAAAGTCACTATTAAGAAAATTAAAGAGCAAGCCACAGACTTGGAGAAAACATTTGCAAGGCATATATCCAAGAAAGGACTTGTATTTGGAATATATAATATAAAAGACCCTTAAAACTCAATAATATGAAGAAAGCAACCCAATAAAAAGAGGGCAAAGATTTGAATGGATATTTCTCAAAAAAGATGTTCAGGCAGCAAATACACGCAAAATCACTACATTAGGGAAATGCATGTCAAAACCATAATATGATACTCAATGCACACACACTAGAATGGCTAAAAATAAAAAGGTGGATGATAGGAAGTGTTTGCGGTGATACAGAATGATTGTTGATGAAGAACGATAGTAAAAGAAGGATATCTTGCCATTTGCAACATGGGTGGACCTGGAGGACATTATGCGAAATGAAGTAAGTCAGGCAGAAAAGACAAATACTGTCGCATTTCTCTCATATGTGGAATCTAAAACTAAATAAATAAAAACCAAAACCTAAATATACAGATACAGACAACAGATTAGTGGTTGCTAGAAGTGGAGGGGGGTGAGGAAAATGGGTGAAAAGTGACAAAAAGTACAGGACTCCATAAAATATTTATAAAATTGAAGTCATGGGGATACAACGTGCAGCATGGCGACTATAGTTAACAACACTGTATTGTATATTTGAAAGTTAAGAGAGTAGATCTTAAAAGTCCTCGGGGCACCTGGGTGGCTCAGTGGGTTAAGCCTCTGCCTTCGGCTCAGGTCATGATCCCAGGGTCCTGGGATCGAGCCCCACATCGGGCCCTCTGCTCGGCGGGGAGCCTGCTTCCTCCTCTCTCTCTGCCTGCCGCTCTGCCTACTTGTGATCTCTGTCTGTCAAATAAATAAACAAAATTAAAAAAAAAAAAGTCCTCATCACAGAACAAAAATTGGTTAGATGTGTGGTAATGTTAACTGGACTTACTGTAGTGATCATTTTGAGATTTATATAAATAGTGAATCATTATGTTGCATACCTAAAATGAATATAATGGTATATATCCATTATATCTCAATAAAAATATGCATATACACATGTGATTAAAGAATCGGAAAAGATATTTGCTAAACTGTTAACAGTATTTAAAAAAAAAAGAATCACTATAATTCTCATTCACTGCTGCTGGCAAATGATCCAATCACTTTGGAAAATGATTTGGCAATTCCTTAAGAGAATAAACATATACCTATCCCAGGACTCACCCATTCTATTCCTAGATACTCACTGCATAGATGTGAAAGATATGCCCACACAAACATTTGTACTCGAATGTTTACAAGAGCCTTACTCGGAACAGTCAGAAGCTGGAATCCAGCCACGTGCCTGTCCACAGATGAATGAGTAAACAAAATGTGCCCTGTCCATACAATGGAATACTATTCAGCAGTAAAAAGAGAAAAATGTCGATACGCACAATAACATGAATGAATCTCAAAATAATTATGCCAAACAAAAAAGGCCAGGCAAAAGAGAATGAGAACATTCGGTTCCACATGTGTAAAATTCTGGAAGATACAAACTAAGCAGAAAGGGCTTAGTGACAGAAACTAAGTGACAGAAAGCGGATCAGATGTTGCCTGGGGATGGGCAGGAGAATGAGAGGATCGGGAAGGAGGCATTACTAAGAGGCATGAGGAAGATTTTGGGAATGATGCATAGTTCATTATTTTGATTGTGAAGATTTCACAGATTTATACGCATGTAAAAGCTAATCAAATTACACAATTTAAAAAGTGCAGTGTACTGTACATCAATGATACCTCAATAGAACTGTGAAAAAGAAAAAACAAATACAGCGTGCAAAGCGGGATACTTGAGTGGTGGTGCCCCTCACAGGGAGTCTTTGCCCAACTTCTTCGCACTTCCAAGTAGAGAACAGCAGGGCTGGGCTCGTGGGCAGCTGACTGAAAATCAGCTACACTCACTCTGGGATTATTTCTGCACAAATGTCAACTCAGTACTTGTTGAATGAGTGTATGGATGGTAAATGAATGTATTCCTCCCCCGAAGCCTGTATGATTCCAGTTTGTGCCTCAAGGAAAGTATGTCACGAAACCTCAAACAAATTCTAGAAGGCAGATATAACTCCTCATATGGCAAGGGTCTACTGTGTTAACTTCTGGGCACCACGATTTAGGAGGTTGATATGTACAGGAAGGAAGAGATGAAGAGTCTGGAAAATTATGTTATTTAAGAAACTGGTGATGTTCATTTGGGAGAAGTCTTAAGATACCTGAACATTTTTCTTTCTTTTTTTTTTTTTAAAGATTTTATTTATTTATTTGACACAGAGAGAGAGAGAGAGAGAGAGAGCACAAGCAGGGGGAGAAGCAGGCAGAGGGAGAGAGAGTAGCAGGCTCTCTGTGGAGCAAGGAGCCCTAAGTGGGGCTCAATCCCAGGACCCTGGGATCATGACCTAAGCCGGAAGCAGACACTTAACCGAAGGAGCCACCCAGGTGCCCCAAGACCTGAACATTTCCTTCAACAGGCAGGATAAAGATAAATTATGCACATTCAGGGTAGCTCCGGAAGACAGAACTGGGACCAAGTTAATGACAGAAGATGGATTTTAATCCAAAAGTCAGCCACAAAGATGGATTAGATGCCCATCCTCTCTACTTCTCCACATACCCATAATACCCTGCACATAAGTTATTTTAACATTTAGTACACTATGCTACTAGTTCTTAAAAATGTCTTCCTGGCTAAATTGTGTACTTTTTGTTTTGGTATAACAAGACTAAATAGTATCAAGAAGTGAATTATCCCTGGAGTGCCTGGGTGGCTCAGGTGGTTAAGTGTCTAACTGTAGTTTGCTGCTCAGCTCATGATCTCAAGGTTGTGAGATCTAGCCTTGTGCTGGGCTCCATGCTCGGCATGGGGCTTGCTTAAGATTCTCTCTCTCCCTCTTCCTCTGCCCCTCCCTGTGCCACCCCCAGCTCGGGCACACACTTGCGCTCTCTCTCTCTCTCTCAAAAAAAAAGAGAAGTGAATTATCCCTAAATTCATCTATCATCTTAATATGATCCCATTCAAAATGTCAGTAGGTTTTCCTCTTCCATCCTGTTACTGTTTTGAACTTGCAAAATGTGTGTGGAATCCATTTGAAAGAAAAGATGTGACAATTTTCAAGAAAACTCTAAAAATGAAGGGGAAGAATAATTCTATCATATTAAAATGCATTTATAGTAACTAAACTACTTTGACTCTGAGACCCAAATAGACAGATCAATGGAACACAGTGGTGTCTACATGAGTCAACTTAAAAGAATGAAATACATCAGTAGTTAGATGGGAAAACATTCAAGATACTCAGTTATGCATAGTATTGGGTTTTTTTGAGGAAAAATACACAAATTAAAAAGTGTATGCATATGTGTGTGTGTGTTAGTATGCATAGAATATGGTAGGATTTATTAAAAAAAAAAAAAAGAAAAGAAACTGTCAGTGAGTGGTTTGTTTTCAGTAAGAAACTGGGTGTGCCAGAACTTGGGTTAGGAAGTGAGAATGGATGAGATGGGCATTGTTACTTTTTACTTCATTCGCTTCTGTATTTTAAAAAAACATGTCTACAGGGGCACCTGGGTGGCTCAGGGTTAAGCATCTGCTTCAGCTCAGGTCATGATCTCCAGGTCCTAGGATCGAGCCCCATGTTGGACTTCCAGCTTGGCAGGGAGTCTGCTTCTCCCTCTGGCTCTCCCCGTTTGTGCTCTCTATGTCTCTGTATCTCTCTCAAATGAATAAATAAAATCTTAAAAAACTTTCTATATGTTACATGTATAATTTTTAATCAATTACAGAGAAAAAGAGAACAAGGGAGAAAGAAAAGGGCACAGAATTAAAAACAGAATTACCATAGGATCCAGTAACCCCACTACTGAGTGTTTATCCAAAGAAAATGAAAACATTAATTCAAAAAGATACATGCACCCCTGTTTATTGCAACGCTATTTACAATAGCCAACTTCTGAAAAAACCTTGAGGGTCCATCAATAGGTGAATGGATAAAGAAGATGTAGTATGTTTAGGCATGGAACCTTATTCAGCCATAAAAAGAATGACATCTTGCCATTTGCAAGAGCATAGATGGAGCTAGAGAGTATTATGCTAAATGAAATAATTCAGTCACAGAAGACAAGTAACCATAAGATTTGACTCACATTTGGAATTTAAGAAACAAATAAACAAAGAGAAAAAGAGACAAACGAAAAAACAGATTCCTAACTATAGAGAACAAACTGGTAGTTAGAAGGGAGGTGGGTGTGGGACAGTTGAAACAGGTGAAAGGGGGTAAGAGTATACTTATCACAATGAGCACCGAGTAATGTATAGAATTGCTGAATCGCTATATTGCATGCCTGAAACTAATATAACATTGTATGTTACTTAGACTGGAATTAAACTTTTTTTAAAAAAGGAAAAGGAAAGGGCACAGAAATAATAGAGAATGGGAGAGATCAAGGATGGGCTTTGAAGTCGTAATGACAACTTACCTATCTTTTCTCAGCCTCAGTTTCTTTTCTGTATAATGAGGATCATAATGTCTCCTTATGCATCTAATGAAATAATTTATGTAAAGGCTTAGCCAATAATAAACAAGCATTATAAAACATCTGTAATACTATTAATTACTATTATTAATATTCCAAGGAACTTTCCAATACATGTGAAATTGAAAAGTTAAAAGAACACCCCAAATTCATTCACAATAACCTGAAGGGTAAGCTCAAGGAAGCATGGTGGTTATGAGATTATAACCAGGACAGCTTTAATGTAATCAACTGTATCGCGCTGTCTGAAGGAAGAATGTGTTAACGGGAGTGTGGGTATGATCTGTGTGGAACCTGGGAGAGAGGCTATTAAGGGAAATGAGAGAGCCTTTCATCTGCTAGGAGATGAATGCTGAAAAAAACAACTTTGGGATTAAATTTTAACTCCCTCGGTAGACTTTGCTATAGAGCAAGAATACTCTGATTAACCAATGCTTTGGACTTTATATGTGTTCTTTTGGTGTAGATATCAGCTTCTTTTGAGTTTGGTTGGTGTGATAACCCTTGACAGTCCGATTTCATCTGGGCAGACAGAAAACATTGAGTCTTTGGATCTAAAAGCTGAGGGCCAGACCCTAGAATTTCATAATTCTCTATAAACAACTTTTGCTCCAAAAGCAAAATGGGAAAGCAGTTATGAAAGCAGATATGAATGGAGGGAAAGCAGTTTTCTGTTTTGGAAGACGAAAACTTCAACATGAATGGGCCAGTGGTTGGACGAATGAATAAATTAGCGCTGGAAGGAGTTGCCTCTGGAAATGTGAGCTCTGCATCTCTGTGCTTGTGTACCCATTACCCGTGAGATTGTATTGTCCTTGTATCTAGTTGACCATCCTATCCAGGTGATCAACAGAACCCCCAGGAGCTGATCTGTGTCGATCTCTCCCTCTTAGTCTTGCCATTTTCCCTCAAGCCTTCACTCTAGCCTCTCTGGCTTTCCCCATGTCAGAATGCCATCCCCCTGGCTCCCTGCATGGATCTCACCTTCCCCTCACTTTACGCCCCAACCCCACAGTCACTTCTTAGGGCCTAGGATCAATCTCACCAGTGCCTTTTCCAGCTGCTGTATGTAAAGTAGTCACCACCACCCCATCCTTACCTCCATTCCAGCATCTGGCATCCTACCTAGTTTGTAGAATAATTTGGTTCATGTCTGCTGAAAAACAGAATTAAATATGCAAGAGATTTTTTTTTGGGGGGGGTTGCCTGTGGAGGATAAAGGGAGAGGGAGCAAGGGGAAATGAAGAGAGCCAGGTCTGACGTCTGTGATGGGGAGAACAAAGGAAGGAAGGGGAGTTGGGGAGGAAGAGCCTTGAACTTCAGCACAGTTCAGGGGAGTCTTAGCCAGGCCCATAGGGAATCTTTGAACGGAAGTCATCTATTGAAGGAATCCAGCATCTAGAATCCAGGGGCATTCATTAGTCCCCCGCCATGCTCAGTTATGGGTTGGGAGCCCACAGGTTTGGTCTTGCTACAAGCCTAATGGTGGGTCAGCAGCTGGGACCATTGGTCACTCGTGCTCCCCGCAGTCAGTTAACTGACAGGTGTGCTCTCTTGGTTGTCAAATGCGATCTATTTTTTGGGCACCTGGGTGGCTTTGTTAGTTGAGGGTCTGCCCTCATCGCAGGTCATGATCCCAGGGTCCTGGGATTGAGTTCTGCATCGGGCTCCCTGCTCAGTGGGAAGTCTGCTTCTCCCTCTACCCTTCTCTCCTGCTTGTGCTTTTTTGCTCTCTCAAATAAATAAATAAAATATATTTTTTAATGTGATGGATTTTTTTAAAGATTATTTATTTATTTATTTACTTGAGAGAGATGGAGGGAGGGGAGGGGCAGAGGAAGAGGGAGAGAATCTCAAGCAGGCTTCACACCTAGTGTGGAACCTGATGCAGGGCTCCATCTTACAACCCTGAGATCATGACCTGAGCTAAAATCAAGAGTTGGAGGCTTAACTGACTGAGCCACCCAGGCATCTGAATGCTATGGATGTTTGTGAATGTCTGTGTCCCGACCCAACTCACATCCTGAAGACTTAATCACCAGAATGATCGTATTTGGAAGTGGGATGCTTGGAAGGTATTAGTTAGATTTAGATGAGCTCATGGGGATGAAGCAGGAGCAGTGGACCAGGGAGCAGTAGACACCAATTTGCCACATGGTAGAAATGCCACAGATACGCCAACAGAAATGGGGAGAGATAGAAACCCTATAGAAACATGTTTTTCCTGGGATTTCTTCCTTAACCATCAAGAGATATGGAATATTCTTCCCCCAAATTTCCATTTTTTGTTTAAAGACATTGGCATTGGATTTGTGGGTCCTACTACTCTGGAGATGTCAGACTCAGGGCAGCCAGCAGCCACCTGGCCTTAGTTCTTATAAAAGAGAGGCACTGTGCTGGAGGGGTGGTTATAGAACTAGAAGGAACAAGAGACTTTTAGAAATAGCTAACCCCTGCTCTCTCACAAAGGACAGAGGCCAGGGATCCTGCCTAAGAGAGGAGCCAGCAGGAGCCTCTCAGTGGCAGGAGATAGAGCAAGGAATGCAAGTCAGCTGCCTTTGGGGCAATGGAAGCATTGTTAGCACTCCAAAGTTGCCTGGTTCAGCCTGCCCTGTCCCTTCAGGCAGAAGGATTATCTAGTCACCGGACGGTCAAGTACTGTTTTTTCCGCTGAAGACTTCTTGGGACACCACCTAAATCAGAGGATGTAAATTGGCATTTGCAGGTAATTCTGTGATACAGTTACTCATCATTTATTAAGCATCATTATGGTGAAATAAAGGAAGCTCCAGTGAAAGGAAGAGGACTGGGACATTGATGAGCATAACGAACAGCCTGAGGGTTGGCTCCAGAGGACAGGAGTCAGGAGGGGTGGAATGCAATGGAAAGGAGAGTTCAGTAGAATGGAATGATGAATGCGAGATCACTGTAGGTGGTGTCAATGGTGTCCAAGGTGACACAAAGGCTAGAAACAGATAAAAGAGGCAGAAAGGCAGAAAGATACTCTATTTTTTCTAGTTGGGAAAAAGGATAGTGAGACATATGTATGTATGCAATCATTCCTCTTTATTCTCAAGTATCCACGAGGACCTACTCTAGCCAGGTACCCTTTAGGTACTGAGGACACAGTGGCGTACAAGGCAGGCAGAGTCTTTGCCTTCGCAGAGTTAACTTTCTTGTGGACCTATTTGGGCAAAGCATAGCCTGTCCCCAACTCCCTCTCCATGGTTAGCAGAGGACTGGCTTCACTAACACTCTAGTGGGCATCCAGGTCTGTCTCCCAAGCCGCGATACCATCTTTAGAGAAGCACTAAATGTGGAGCGAGGGCTGGGATGGGGAGATACTACGGCGTATTAGAGGCTCCATCATGAGGAGAGAAGGCAAGAGAGCAAAGGAGAATGGCCTTTACACAGGCCCTCTGTGGCAGAGAAGTCTAGCTAACCACTGAAATTCGCCCTTCCCTCAAAGCAGAGAAGCAGCAGCCCAGTCAAACTAGTGTTCTCTGCACCTACATGTAGCCATTGGGATGGCTGCCACAGGAATATGAAGACCAGTGATTACGTTACTTCCAGGACAGGATTTTTCTTAAAAAGCCATAGGCTCATCTTTCTTATTTTAACATTCTACATGTTCTCATTTAATAATGCCCAGAGATATGACAGCAAGTTCATTCCAAGACTAACTACATGATGATGTAATAAAGAATTTAAAACATTTTTTCATACCTTCATTATATTAATTTTTACTATGAAACATAGCATGTATGTGTATTTTTAAATTACTAACTACTTTAAAAATAATATATTAGGATGCCTGGGTGGCTCAGTCAGTTAGGCATCTGCCTTTGGCTCAGGTCATGATCTCAGGGTCCTGGGATTGAGTCCACATTGGGCTCCTTGCTCAATGGGGAGCCTGCTTCCCCCTCTACCTGCAGTTCCCCCTGTTTGTGTGCTTTCTCTGGCAAATAAATAAATAAAATCTTTAAAAAATGATATATAAATATTCATTCCTCAACTAACAAAGATGTATGGGATTCCAACAACCAAAAGCAAAAAACAATCTCCACTGAATAAATTCACATACAAAAATGACAAATCACACAAAGCAACAATCCACTGCAAAAAAAAAAAAAAAAAAAGTCAGCAGAAGCATCAAATAGGAACATGAGATCATGCAACAATCTGAAGGAGGCAATAAATTAGCTGCATTTAAAATTATTAAAGAGATACAAAATGGAATAGAAATCATAAAGAAAGAAAAGGACTTGGAGGGGGGACAAAGGATTAATAGGAAAGAAGGAAATGGAGAGAGGAGAAAAGACAGTTTTAGTTAGTTAATTAAAAAACTACCATCTTGGGGCACCTTCATGGCTTAGAAGGCTGAACATCTGACTCTTGGTTTCAGCTCAGATCATGATCAGGTCGTGGGATGGAGCCCCATATAGAGCTCTCAGCTCAGTGCCAAGTCTGTTTGAGATTCTCTTTCCCTTTCTTTCTGTCCCTCCCCCGCTTCTCTTCCTCTTCCTCTGCCCCTTCCCCCACTCACACATGCATGTGTGTGTGTGCGCACGTACGTGCATGTGCGCTCTCTCTCTAATAAATAAATAAATCCTTTTTTAAAAAAGTATCACCTTAGGTTCAGATAGAAAAATGAGCAAGATATAAGAAGATAGGAAAATCAAAAAGTAAAGAGGGTGAGGGAACGAGGAAGATGGGAGGAGAAAATTCAGCACTGAGTTAAATTAGCAGCTAAGTCAAGGAGAGAAATAGTCTGTACTTATTGTCAAAGAGTAAAGAAAAAGATAATAGTTCACCAAGAAAGATGAATGGTTTCTTGCCCTGACACCTAAGAAAAATTTATTTGAAAGCATTTTTACACAGGGTGAATTGAGTAACATCGTGAACTCTGTTCTCAACATAGATTTACCAAAAATGTAGAGGGTTCTGCATTTGGCTTTTGGTTGATCAACTCTTGGTGAAAGCTGAGGACATTACTTAAATCATAAAAGAAATTCTCCAGAATGTAAGGATGATATGGCTTACTTTTAGGATGACAAAGCTTACTAGAAAAGAAAAAAGAAAACCTAAACACAATGACATTATGTAATAATGTATATATTATGAAAACGCTGTAAAATTTGGGAACAGTAGAGAAAATATCAATTGAATTCTGGGTTTCTCAACCTTAGCTCTGTTGACATGTTGTACAGGACAGTTTGTTGTTGAGAGCTGTCCTAGGCACTGTAGGATGATTAGTAGAGACCCAGTAGAGACCCATCCCATACATCCCTTTCAGCCAATCACAACAACCAAAAATATCTCTAGGTCTTGTCAAAAAATCCCCTGGGGGCGCCTGGGTGGCTCAGTGGGTTAAACCTCTGCCTCCAGTTCGGGTCATGGTCTCAGGGTCCTAGGATCGAGCCCCACATCGGGCTTTCTGCTCTGCAGGGAGCCTGTTTCCCCTTCTCTCTCTCTGCCTGCCTCTCTGCCTACTTGTGATCTCTCTCTCTCTCTGCGTCAAATAAATAAATAAAATCTTAAAAAAAAAAAAAGTCCCCTGGGGGCAAAAACTAACCCCAGGTGAGAACCACTGTTCTAATCATACCAAATAAATGCAATTTCATTCCTATCTGAGCAGTCCATTGTGATCGTTTGTGTGTTCTATCTACGTGTGTGTGTGTGTGTGTATATCTATCTATATATATATATGGTGTCCTGTGTTTTCCATTCAAAGGCTGTGGATGGCTAGAGCAGACTCCTGGCATCTGAGGAGGATACCCAAGACCTTTGTAAATCCCCACATTGGTATTTACCACTTTAGTATATAACATCTCCCATAATTTTGCTAGAGAATAGAGAGGGGGATGAAACTGCTCCAAGGTTCAGACCATGAGCTGTTGGCGAGATTCATTCAGCAGCTCAAGTATCTGGTGTCCAGTCTCCAACCTTGCAGCTCACTTTAATCAAATTTGTCTCAGCTACACTACAAATCAGTATAAGTCAAGGCCCCCGGGTCTCTCTGGAGTAATTCAAGCAATGAAGTGATTTTAAAACGCTAAGGGACTTCTGTGGACCCCAGGGTCTGTTGCTGTGGACATGCAACAGTCCTGGGGAGAATGATGGAGGTCCAGGAGCACAGGGTAAAGCCTCATAGGGCATTCATTTATGTAAGATAAGGCCACAAGATCTATATCTTCTTAAATGGTTTTGTTTTATAGATAAAGATATTTCAAAATATAGGAAACAGGTAGATGGGTGAGATTAAGAAGTTAGCATGCAAGAAGGACACCAGTTCTTGATGTTTTACATCATCTCCAAGGCTCCTAAGACTTCATCTAGTTATGGGGCACTGGGTGGCTTAGTCAGCTGAGCTTCTGCCTTCGGCTCAGGTCATCATCCCAGGGTCCTGGGATCAAGCCCTGAGTTGGGCTCCCTGCTTAGTGGGGAGCCTGTTTCTCCTTCTCCTTCCCACTTGTGCTCTCTCTCGTTATCTCTCTCTCTCTCTCTCAATTAAATAAATATAATCTTAGAAATAAAAGAAGACTTTGTCTAGTTATGACCCTGCCCTGGGGCTGCAGACCCAGCCAGGGAAATTCTCCCCTCTGCACAGAGGAAGGCACTGCAAATCATTTCTGTTCATGGAGGAGCTTGGTGGGCCACTTAGATTCTGGACCTCAGAGACAATCTGAACATAATCTCAGGCAACGCCGTACATGGAAGTATTGTCTGGTGTGGACAGAGCATGCTAGAAAGGAGAAGAAAATGGGATTGGACTAAGAAGATCTTTGTTCCAACAAGGACTTTGCTCCTGACAACCTCACCTCCCTGAACAGGTGTTGAACTCCCGCCAAGTCCAGGTTCACTGTGGAACCAACACTACCCTGGAAGGCTGCTGGGTTGTGAGAAAGAAATGAAAATGGGGAGCGGGAAGGCATTCTGAAGGCTTTAGAAGGCAAGGTGTGTGTGGCACATTCATGGTGTTGCTGACATCCCAGCTGGGCTGTCTCTCTTGGGTCCTAGAAGGCCACAAGCAAGGGTGACTTGCAGATTTGGGGATTAAATCAGAATGTGTTTGTCTTTGTGCTCACACCCAGAGGTTAAAAGGAGATGATGAAATATCAGGAAAGCTGTTCACAAAGTTTTCAAATCCTTGAAAGCTTTTGTCCCTTCTTGTCCCCACTTGCCATCGCCCAACACTTTATGTGGAGGAGAGAGAAAAACACTGCATTTTGTGCCTCTCTGCCCAAAGGGGGCCCCTTGCAGAGTCCCCCCTTAATGTCTCTAGACTTCCATTCCTTCACTTGTCAAACTGGAAATCTGGGGCTTGCCTACCTCCCACAGCTGCGATGAGGATTCAATTCAATGGTATGTTTGCATGCCATCAAGTATAAAGCCTTTTGCAAATATCAGGAATTATTCGGCAAATGTATTGTTCACTATGGGCTCCATTGCAACTTAGTATAAAGATGGGCAAGGTAGATCAGAGATCCGAGTGAATAAAAAGGAACTTGAGAGTTGTCTCTAGATTTTCAAAATTTGTGCTGCTTTGTCTCTCTCACCATGAACTGAAGTTTAGCTGTAAGTTGAAGATCTATTTCACTGCCAGGAAAAAGAAATGTTTGCACATCAAAATGGATGAATCTCAGTATGTTTTGTGTGTAAAAGAAAGCCTCAAAAAGGTACACAGACTATAATTCCATGTATATAAAATTCAGGGACACGTGCACACCCTGCTTAGTGATATGCACTTCTGTGGTATAATTAGAAATAAAAATGCAGGAGTGAGAACATGCTGGGGAGGGCATAAAGGATATTGTCAAAGGTACAGAAATGTATTCCTTAAAGTAGGATGGTGGGTACAAGTATGACCATCTTATTATTTCTTTTAAACTTAATTTATCGAGGTGCCTCGACGGCTCAGTCAGTTGAGTGTCTACTTCGGCTCAGATCATGATCTCCGGATCCTGGGGTCGAGTCCCACATCAGGCTCCCTGCTCAGCAGGGAGTCTGCTTCTCCCTCTGCCTCTGCTGCTCCCCCCACTTGTGCTCAGTCTCTCTCTCAAATAAATAAATAAAATATTTTTTATTTTAATCAACTAAGTTTTTTAATTTTAATCAACTAACTTCAAATATTTTTGAAAATATTTGAAGTTAGTTGATTTATTTTATTATTTATTTTTTTAAAGGTATATTTATTTGAGAGAGAATGTGTGAGCAAGCAAGGAGGTGGGAGGGAGGGGCAGAGGGAGAAGGAGAGAAAATCTCCAGCAGCTCCCTGCTGACTCCAGAGCCCAATGCCAAGATCATGTCCTGAGTCCAAATCTTAACTAAGTCACCCAGGGCCCCCAAACTTAGTTTAAATAACAATAATTTAATAGGGATATAGTTATTTAAATGGCATATATCAGCCTACTTGTATATATATACACAGAATATCTATAGTATTTATATATATATAATATATATACACTCAGTATTTATGATATACATAATAAAAATTTTTAAAAGATTCTCCATGCATCTTAGAGTCACACTATAATAAAACTTATTGACATAATTCTTTTTTTTTCCTCCTAGTTTGTTGTTCGTGGCTCAGCTTGGACCATCATAAGGCTCACTGTGCCCTAGCTCCCCCATCCCCATCTACACCCCGCCCATTAGGTAGGTCTCAGTTTCCCACGTGTGCCCAGCACTTGCTGCCTGCCCCAGGAACTTGGCACTTGCTACTCCTCAACCCGAGAGGCTCCCTCCCCAGTCTTTCATGGTCTGGGTCTCAGTTCAACCAGCATTTCTTTTAGGAAGTCTTTCTGCTTCTTCTGACTGCATCAGGTTCTCCTGTGACAAACTTCCAGAGTATCCTTCTTGTCTTCTTCCTGAAATTCACCATACTTGTAAATACATAAGTTATATCTTTTCAACAGACTGGAAACCCTAGGAAAGCAACGCTGCATCTGTCTGGCTTTCTGCTGCATCACTGGTGTCTAGCTGGTGAGCATCTCGAGAGCATGCAATAATACGTGTTGAATGAATGAATAATGAATGGAGGGAGGGGTGGACGGATGGGTGGATAAACCGCAAAGCCGGAGGATTCCCACCGGCAGGTATGAATATGAGATTATAAAATAAATTTTATCAGCTATATTTTGGGCACTGCTTTATCTGCTCTTTTCTTGGAGCTCAACGAAAAATTAGCATCAGCTTTAAACAGCTAAAGGAGTGGTCAACAAGATTTACCTTCATTGCATTTAATCGGGTCTAGCCGTCCTTTCTCACTGGTTCCGGTGAGTTGGGATTGGCATGGCGATGTCACTTTAAATGCCTCTCTGGGGTCTTTCTTTCACAGCTCTGTTAAAAAAAAAAAAAAAAATAGCAGGTTCCTCTCAGAGAGGGGCACGGGATAATGTATTATCTGAGTTATCACTGTTCAATCAAAAGGTGCATGAAGCAGCCACATAACTCATTTGGACAGCAACCACCATGGAGTTACGCAGGTCTCTCATGCAGGTGATGAAACAGCCAAATTCCCCGACAGTGGTGAATTACTCCTTGTGTCACTAATAGCAATGCCGAAAGAAGCGTCAAGGCTATAGGCGTGGAGCGTGGGGGGGCTCTTCAAATTGCACAAGTAAAAATGTGAGATGTTTTATTGCTTTCTTCTAATCTTGATCATTGAGGTTTTCAAATGAAATTAGAGGGATGCTAAGCCCGGCCAGTGGGTAGGGTGATTCATTTCTACTTGGCAATGGTATGAGGAGGGTGGCTCCTGTCCAGCCAAGCCTGGCCTGAAACCCCTGGGCCTTGCCATCCCACCACTATCCCTAGGACTCAGTTGGCATCTCAAATCCTAACAATGGCTGAGTGACATCTGGGATTTTCTTTTCCCTTTTTCATCCATAATCAAACAATTCAGCAACTATATATCCCTTTTTCTCACACAGTTAAAATACTGACCTGATGTAATAAAATCTCTGATTTTTAAAAGCCTTGTAGAATGGGAGAGAGAGAAAAAGAGAGAGAGAGAGGCTAGGATGAATTTGAAATCTGGTGATTAGGAAATGTTTTGAATGGCCTTGAGAACTGCAGGTAAAACATGAAATTACACTAATATTCTTGTTTAGTTAAACTTTTTAATGTTTTAAAAAGCCCTTCATAATATTATGGATAAGTAAATTCTTGGGCCTGATTTCAATTTGAGTCAAATTCCAACTAATAATGTTACACCCATAAACCTTCTCCTTAACAGCCCATAACATTAAACTGAAAACAGAATTCTTAAAGCACGCTCTTATGCTGTCTATCCATGACATAAGCATTATGGACTTTCAACAGATGTCTTTAATAGACATTGTTATTAAAAAGAATATTAAGTAAAATAAATTTAGACTGCTAGTCTAGCACAATTACTAAAGGAATACTGCTGCCTGTTCTGATCATCTCATCTACACTTAATTGGGAGAGGAAAAAAATTCTCATAGTAGACATGTACTCGTTTACCTGTCTAGCTCATTATCCCAGATTAGGATTTGTTAGTACCTCCTCGTATGCTCTAACATAAGCCTCAATTTTCAGGAAATTTAAAGTTGGTCAGGAGAAAGAAAAAAAAAAAGAAGTCCATTTAAAGCATCAGTCTAAGAGCAAATTCCTTAAAAAATCATGGGGGAAAACTGCAGCTCTTTTTCAGTTATGAGTGCCAAAAAAAAAAGTTTTATGGTTTCAGGCACTTTTAAGCTTTATAATTTGAAAATAAGTTAGGTTTTCAGCAGAAAAAAGAAAGTTCCAAGTCCATAATATGGATTAATGCCTCGGTATGTTTTGAAGACAACACAAAGCTGGTAAGAACCACCATTCTATTTGCCGGGAAGTGTTATGTTGTGCATAAGCATTTCAAAACAACACTATCTGTTCTAGCAATGGATTTTGGTTTCTGCCTTCAGGGCTGTAATATGAAAAATATCCACTCTAGTTAATTAGGTAATAACTGGAATTTACATGACATCTCTCATGCTGGGGTATCAAACAAAGGGGAAAAGGTCCACTTTTCTGGTCCGTGGTCTGCGTCTTCAGTGGCAAGCTCTCGAGGAGGTAAATCAGAGGTAAATGTCATGAAGATGGCCCTGGTACTGTCATTCTTTGTTAACAGAGGAAGAATGTGAAGGGGGGTCTTAACAAGATTACACCACGCATCAAACTGGAAGCTCACGTCTTTCCCAGGTGAGAATGCATTCGCAATGTGTTAGGCTGTGGCTTCACTTTCTTCCTTTCTTTCTTTCTCTCTTTCTTTCTTTCTTTAAGCAGAGAGAAAGGAGGAAGCAGGCTCCCCGCTGAGCAAAGAGCCTGATTCGGGGCTCGATCCCTGGACCCTGAGATGGTGACCTGAGCCGAAGGCAGAGGCTTTAACCCACTGGGCCACCCAGGCGTCCCTCACTGTCTTTATTTAGACACTCTGCGTTGGGGCAGGGCTGGGAGAATGGGGTGAATCAGCACTTCTAACTCAGTCCTGTCCGTGGCTGAGCCCACAGGCGGGAGAAGGGAAGAACCTGGGGCTTGGATCAGACAAACCTCCTTGTAATCCCTGTTCCGAAACCTATCGGTTAAGTAACAATGGAAAGCTACCTGACCCTCTCTTGATTCACCTGTAAGAGGGGAAAAGAAATAATATACCTCATGAATAGTTGTAGTGGTCGCGTAAAGAAGAGAGTTTGGCAAGTAATAAGAATAGATAAATGTCAGCCATCCTTCCTCTTCCCCTCCTTCTTCTTCCTCCTCCTCCCCTCGCCTCCTCCTCCTTTGTAAATTCCAAATCTCACTTCCCAGTTACCTATAAGTTACATTTCCAGTGAATGATCTGACAAGGTAGATCTTACTACTTTATGTATGTAGGAAATGGCAAGCAATGAGCCTTTACTTGCATACATTTTTATGAAAGCTGACCACAGCGTTCATTAAAGAAGCTGCAGTGAAAAGAGGGGGAATGTAGGATTCAGAAAACCTGGTGTCTGACCCCAGCCCTGCCATTTACAATTTAAGCAAACTGCCTGAGTCTCTCTGAGCCTCACTTGTTTTGTTTTTTATTTAATCTGCAACATTGACTGATAAGTCTTACCTACCTCACACAGTTCCTGTGAGGATCAAACGGGAAGATAAATGCAAACGCATTTTGAAAAGTATAAAACACTTAGCTGAAATAAATTAGAGCATTTTTATAATTTTCATCATGCTCAAAGTCACTTATGATGATAGATTTCTATATCCATAATTTTTCCCTGAAAGTTTACTCATGTTTGGAACAATTGTTATTTATTACTCACTTATTAACAGGCATAAAATTAGTTTTGATGACAGCCTTTTGCTAACAATAAACAAAAAATGGATTCAGGGTTTAGTAGTGCTGAAGAGCTTTTCTCCTTTTCTGAAAAGTTGAGACTTCACAATGTGTTAGAGCAAAGTTGTTGCTTCATAACTGTTCTACTAAAGTTCACCAGATTGTACTCGATGTTCTGGCCTTTATTGCTTACACAGAGTATGTGCTTTCCACCTGGCCTTATTAAACACACACACACACACACACACACAACTTGCTTTAACCAAAATGGTCATACTAGTATGCTAAGAGTAACTATAGAGAAATTCAATTTGTCTGGAACTTCAGGGCTTCAAGAGCTAATCCCAAGTGACAGAGTTATTGAGACATTTGACCAAGAGAAGAACCTTACCTTAGGAAAAGGACAAACATTTTGTGTAAACACACTGGTTCCTTCCCCCGGAGAGGTTGTTTATGCTTAGTCATTGGGAAAGTTTCAGCTGCACTTTGATCAACACGGCTCAGTAATTATCAAGACACTGACTACCTACAGCCAAGGTAGGAAAGGAAAAGCTTGACCTATTTGTAGCACAGAAAGGAAAAACTCAAGTTGATGAAATGCTTTCCTTGGGGGATGCCATCCCTTTATTTTATGGTCACACCTAGTATACCCCTCTGATATCAGGTCTGCTCTGCCCAAGAAATAAGGAATTTTGAAGGTAGAATAGAAGTATGATTCAGCTCTCCATGCATTATTCAATGCCATCCAGACTTCCAGGGCTTAATACACTTCCTGTCCACTCATCCTCAAGGAAGCAAACAATGCACACTGAAGGGTGATCACTGCCCAGTTAGGAAGCTATGGTCTCCCAGCTCCACACCCCACCTCGTGCATTTGGCTTTATGATGCTGGAGTTGGGACCCTGTCACCCACACTTCCCCTTTGCTAGCAGCTCCATGTTAAGCTCCGAGAATCAAGGGCACTGGAGGGAGATAGGGACTGACTCCTTCCCCTTTGCTCCCTCTTGGCTTGATGTCTGCTGCCAATGCTGTGTACCAGCCCTGCCCAACTTTTTGACTCCACAGAAGCAGTCCTTTCCTACAGCAGTGAGGGAATCCCCTCCTAAGTTTGCCCAGCACTTGCAGAACCAACCTATGGTTTCTGTCTCCCAACTAGACCTTCACTGATACACCTGCTGACAACCTGAATTCATGGGTTAACACTCCCATCATATTGTCTGTTCCATAGTTGCTCATAGTCAACATTGATTGTATTTGGGTCCCCAGAAAATAATCGTTTTTATTTTGGCAAACCTCCCCAAACTTACTCCCTGTTGATGTAGTTTAGGTGGGACTGCCTCTACCTTTCATTCCAGGGGGAGGCTGGTGACTCAAGTCGAACACAGAACATTATTGCCTGTGCCACCCATGCCAACCATGATTTGTTTCATGGGTGAACGTGAGCTCCAGACGTACTTGAAATTAGTGTCACCTTTTTAAACTTGCAAGTTACATAGAGCGATAAATTCTCATTCTTTAAACAAGTTAGCCTAAGTTGTGTGTTTGTCACTGACAAGCTGTTAAGCGAAGGGAATGAATCTTCTACATTGGTACTTTAGCAGAAATTTGGTGGATGTGTGGGTGGGGGGCAGACATCACTCTGTGGTCTTTAAAACACAGACCAGATTGGAGCTAGTGGCAGAGGTAAGTACACACCTCTCATGGTCCTCCCCTAGCCTGGAGCCTGGCTGGGACTTCCATTGCCAACCTCCCCATGGGACGAATTGCATGTGACCATTTGTTGATGACTAGCCAAAGAGCCTTGGGGTTGTGGCTGAGGATTTGACATCTTACAACATGAGACCAATAGAACTTTCTAGGTGCCACATTCTAATTGACAATTTAGCTTACTTACCTTACATGGTGATAGAGACAGGACTAAAATGCTTCCTCATAAGATCTTCTAAATATGGCATATCTGAAACCTCTATCCAAGTTAAGACAGAACTAAGAAAAGAGTAGACATTTATTGAATGCCATTATAGATAAATATTGGTTCAAGTAATTTCATTTTACAACCAATCCAGGAAGTATGCCCACTTTTTAAAGATGAGAAAAGTGAGGTTTGGGAAGGGCAAGCAAATTGCTCAAGGTTACAAACTAATAGATTCAAAACTAGTTCCCTCTGACATTGAAATTCATTCTCTCTCTCCACATCAGGAAGGCAAGTCAACAGATAGTTCAAAGAGAAAAAATGATTGCTTGAAAATATCTTGTCTCCTACCTTTCTCCTTGTTTTTCCACCCCGAAAGCCCGAAAGCAGAAAGGTGGCTGGAAATTTATTCTAAAGTGTCACTGAAGGCAGGGATTTACCCTGTGTACTTGGGGGAAGCGAATCCAAAAGCAATTGTACTTGGACTGTTAGGAAAGTCTTAGCTTGTTTCTAGTCTAGCCACAAAAAAATAGAGGTTGATCTGGGCAAAATGATTTACTATCATTCATTAGTGTATTTTATACTTCACTGAACTTAGATAGGCAAATTATATAAACATTTTACATACAAGCAAAACATGTCAGATGTCAGGACTCAAAATATGTATTTAATTAAAAAAATACATCTCTTAAAACCAAAGCCCTAAATACATATTAAACGATACCGTAATCTGAAGGTAAATGAGACACACCACCTAACAGGCATTACGTGACCCACATATACGGGGAATACCTCCATTAGTGAGGCAAATGCATTCCACCAGCACACTTTATTGTCAGCAACTTCATTAGCCAATGAAGCAATAACACAGAAGTCATAAGGACCCATCCAAAGAGACAGAGAATTTTGGTTTTAATTAACCAAAATTAATCTTTAAAAAATATTAACCAAAATTATATCAAGTAGGCTTCCAGAAAACTAGATTCTAGAAGTTCTAAGCCAGAGAGAGGATTAAGAAGGAGCGGGACTCCAAGGGCTCCTATGTGCTGAGGCATAGAGGTGGGGAAAATGTTTGCAGGAGAAAGTCTGCGAGGTGACGTGAACTCAGCCTGACTGGGTCACCCCAGGCGCCCTTGGGCGGGCCTCAAGGAGCTTGCATTGAGAAAAGAGATGACGGCACCTCTGGTCCCCCAAGAGCCCCCAGACTCACCAAGGGCGAGCTCAAGGTTGGAGTCACATGCCCATGATTTCACTGGATTCCATGTTATTGCCCCATCTACCCACAAGGCCTTTTACAGAATTCTAATTCCATTAGAATTCAAAGACCAAGTACATTCATCTGGTTGAGGTTCTACATGGACTACAAGGGTCACTTATCAATGAGTAAGACCATCAGTATATGAAAATAACACCAATCACACCTTTTCCTTCCCTCTCAAAGGCAAGGAGGCAGGGAGGTGGGTTGACACAGGGCAGCTCCTGGGCTGGAGGAGGCAGCCACGGGGTTATGAGACTCAGAGACAAGAGGCTGGGGAACCCCTACATTTCTGCTGATTTCTTATTTATACCATAAACCATGCAGGACAAACATGCTCTATTCACGGAGGTATTTTTGTCCTGTGCAGCTGTGTGGCTTAGCGGGAGCTTTACTGTGGAGCCATATGACTCATGCCAACGCTGCTGCATATGATTTATGAAGACTTGAAGAAAAAGAAAACAGCCAGCTTCATTACGAAGGAGCGTCGTTTTCAGAGTATTTGTTCATCGAGGATCAGGCTACCATTTGGTCCCCTCTTGCTCGCTCTCTGAGTGAGATGGTGAGTGTGCCTCAGCTGGGGGTGGGCTGGAGGATGCCACCTGCTCTCCTGCTCCCCTCTTGCCCTATTCCCAGCTCATATGAAGACACCTCTAGTCCAAGAAGAGAACTGGTGGCTGTAGCCAGAGCTTCTGTGGCCTTCTGGCTCTGACTGGCCAAGCCCCCATCAGAGATGTGAGATGTCACTTGGGAATGGGGTGGCTTCCCTCACAGACTGACTCTGCAACCCAAGGCACGGGGAGTGGGGAAAGGTTGAAAAGGGACCAGGTGTGGCTGGTTTGTAGGCTGGCCGCTCTTATGGGGCTATCTCCCCGCCTCGCCAATTAGGAGGCCATCCCTGGCTGATTTTCTGAAATGCACCCCTGGGAGAATTTGAACAAGGCATTTCCCCAGTCTTAGCCCATACTTCCCATGGGGGTCAGAAAGGAGAGGGCTAGGATCTCTTACTCCCAAAGGTTTCTGACTCCTACCTCAGAAACTTTCCAAGCTGGATTTGACGGGTCTAGTCTTTTTTTTTTTTAAAGACTTTATTTATTTATTTGTTAGAGAGAGAGAGAGAGCACAGGAAGACAGAGAGGCAGGCAGAGGCAGAGGGAGAAGCAGGCTCCCTGCCGAGCAAAGAGCCAGATGTGGGACTCGATCCCAGGACGCTGGGATCATGACCTGAGCCGAAGGCAGCCGCTTAACCAACTGAGCCACCCAGGCGTCCCGGGTCTAGTCTTTTCTTACTTTCCTTCCCTGTTTTAGCATTCCCTTTCAAGCAAGGCGAGGCCCACATTTATTTCTTGAAAACTGGGAAAATCAGGCCAGTTGAGAGCCCGGCTTTGTGGCAATAACACAGAACAGCTGCTTAGCAATAAGGTAGCTTAGGCTAAGAAAGCAACTCTGGTAATATCCTGTTTATCTCCTTCCAGGAATGCTCTGTTACTCACCGATACCCTCACCACAATGGGGCCAAATAAAAGTTCATAAGAACTTGTGAATAATAACTTGGTCATAGAGATTGCACCCAGGGTGCTTTCATTGTAAATTAAATCGTGAGACACTCAGGAAAAGTTTGTATTCATGTGGTCTCACTTGTTAATAAGATATATAGCGGATCCCATTCCCCTGCAAGAAGAGAATAAAGCAGATTTGGAAATGTTGTAAAAAGGAACACGAAATGATAAATTTTAAATATGAAAAGTATCTACCATCTGCCAGCAAGGTGTTTATCTTAAACTGGAAAATAGAAATATATAAATAAATGAAAGTTTTGGTACAATGCTTTCTTTTCCAGCCGAAGTGTCAGAGAGCCTCTCCTTTGTGCCCCTTGGTTGTAGTCAGTTTGAGTATGGTGCTTCCGGCGTGGCTTTTGGTTTCTTTAATTTTTGTGTGGTCCAGCCCTGCCCTGACCAACACACACACCGAGGACCCGAACAATTGGTTCCAGGTAGTTGCTGTAATCTCTCCCCCTGGAAGCTTTGAAGACGCTTCCCTTCCCACTGTATCAAAGTCCTTGATGGCTCTGTGTGCATCTCTGCCCAACTTCATAGCCTCCTTGCAGGAATTCACAGTGTAATATACCATGGAGTTCTAAAGGAGCCATTACTCTCTATTTATTGTGCAAATTTTTATGGAGATGCCCTGGCATCTTTCTTGACTCACTTCTTAGTCTCATGGTAGCTTCCTCGGGTTTGATTAAGAACCATCTAGAAGCAGGTGCCTGGCTGGCTCAGTTGGTGGAACCCACAACTCTTGATCTCAGGGTTGTAAGTTCGAGCCCCATATTGAGTGTAGAGATTGCCTAAATAGAAAATCTAGAAGAAGAAGGAGAAGGAGAAGAACTGTCTAGGAAAATTATCTAAAGAACTAGGCTAGGGTCAGACTGCCTGAAACTTGTCTGCTGATTTGTGTCCTTTCGATGTCTGTGTTGCCACACCCTGTTCAATGAACTAGAAGTTTCGCCCAGCTTTGTAGCTAGGGAGCTTTCCCTTAGGAGCCTGAAGGAAGCAAATTCATTCTGATTTAAGTTGTGGTTAAAGCCAAAAAAATTTTCACCTTTTACAAAACTTATTGGTAGAGGATTCTGGAAGGAACAGAAGGCCTGGGATACAAGAGCAAACAGATGCTATGGAGTGGGACAGGCTGTCTCACAGAACTCTCTGCAATGCTGGAGACCTTCTGCAATTCTGTGCTGTCCAACACAGTAGCTAGCTACACGTGGCTACACATGTACACATGTATAGGGGCCACAGAGCAGCCCCTAGCTACACGTGGCTGCTGAGACTTTGAAGGATTTCTAGAATGGCTGAAAAACAGACTTTTCAGTCCTGTTCAATTTTAATTACCTTTCAATATTATATAGAAATGGTCAGTGTCTATCATATTGAAAAACATAGTTCCAGGAGTGAACACTGTGGGTTACGTGTGTAGGTAGAAAATCTAGGACTTCAGGTGGAGGAAAGAGAAGGATAAGAAAAGAATACTGCCTCCTTGCATCTTACTGGGAAAATCCTTTCTACCTGTCGCTGTAATAGCCCCACCCAGGCAATAAGGAGAGCCTAGCAATCAGACCTAAAAAGAATAGTGTCATCATTTATTTTCATTAATCACTAGGGAACAAGGCTGCGGTGCCTACATGTAGCCTGGCACTTCCCCACATTCACGCCTACTGATTGATAGCATTTCAAGTAATCTTGTGGTAGGCAAGGGACAAGGGGGAAAGGTAATGAGATTGCTTCCTCATTTACCAGCCCAAGCCAATAATGTGTCATTGTGTATGGCTGTCACTTTTCTACATCAAGGGTGCCCAATACCAGGTAGGATACCCGCCCTTTCAAAGCGACATAAATCAGGAGTTCGTACAAGTGGAGTGGGGTCATCAAGAGGCCACGGGAACCTCGGACCGGTCCACTTGTCTGATCCGGGGCTTTGACATTGTTCCCTGAGCTGGCAAAAATCTGGGATTCTGAATCCTTTGCTGGGAGCTCTGAGCTACGAGGAGGAGGCAGGTGACCTCCTCACAGGAGGCAGGAAGGAGACAGGAGAAGGGCCATGTATGTGAGAGAAGGTCCCTGCTGAGGTGAGGCCCGGAATTTCCAAACACAGCTGCAGGGAAGATGGGCCCCCAGCCCCCAGTTCCCACTGCCCGCCATGTTCACTTTCCTGCTATGTTCTAATTAGAAAACACAGAAGAAACCTTGGAATGTATAAAAAAAGGAGACATTAATAAGTTTTTCTCCAAACAGGGAAAAAAAAGAGAAACCTATTAATTAACCCACAATTCCCTTCTGTAAAGTGGGTTTTGTTTGTTTGTTTTCTTTCCCACCTGACGTGGCATCTGGGCATGGGCACAGCACTGAGCCAGCGGAAGGACTTTCTAGGCAGGACAGATCTGCCTTTCTCAGCGTGAATTCTTTTGTTTTTCCCTATGGTCAGCTGCTACAAAGATTCAGTTGATTTAGTTTAAACGGGCTGGAGAGCGTTCATCACTGTGTCAGGCCAGGCATGCTTCTCCAAAAACAGCGTTAAGCAGGTACAGTTAAAAAAAAAAAAAAAAAAGTCAGGGGGCTGCTGACAGAGGGGCACAGACTGCTCAGGACTCCTGGAACAAGACCAGATGGGCTCCTTGGAGCACAGACCCGGGTCCCTCCCTGGCCGGCTCTGGGCTTTCTTTCTGCCTGTCCTCACCCTTGTCCTGCTCCTCCCCTTCCCCAGCCGCCACTGGCTTCTATCTCCATTGTTCCCCGAAGCCCAGCAGCCAGTGTGCAGCCCGGCCCAGCACAAGCGTGCAGCAGCCAGCAACTTCCTCTGAAGCTGCAATGCATAATTACAACCAGCTGCTCAGGGCTGCAGGCCGGCCAGCTCTGCAAACAAGCGTCCGATACCCCGAGTTCCAGGGAGGCAACAGCCTGCTCTTGGCAGCAGCCAGTTCTCCAAAGGAAGTGCCCAAGCCCTTGGAAGAAGAGGGAGCAGCCTCTCTCTCTCTCTCTCTCTCTCTCTCTCTCTCTCTCTGTGCCCAGGGGCCAGTGCCAGTCTGGTCGTCCCTCTTCCCTGCATCCGAGAGTGGTTTCTATGGTTAATAGGAAGGTGCCCACTCTGTCACCTGCTGCCCTTGTCCTGTGGGCTTATTGTCTCAAGCAGGAGTGGGGGCTGGGGGAGTGAGGAACCCAGGCTTCTGGTGGGCACCTTAGCTCACAGCGTTCGTGAACACGGGCAGAGACAGGGGCGGGGAACCTGCAGGAGCCTCAGCCAGCATGAGGCAAAAAGACTCCCGGTGTTGCTTTAAAGAAAATGCCGCTGAAAAGCCAAACAAGGCCAACCTAACCTCTGTAAGGAGAGCGGCGTGTGGGCAAGAGAGCTGAGGATCTGCCCATGCTCCGCCTCGGAGCTGTGGGTTCATTTTGGGGCCTCAGTGATCTTTCAGGCTTGGCTACAAGGATGACTCGGATCCAAAATTAGGCTTTGAATGTGTAACACAAGGCTCCCCGCCCCACCTACTGCCTCTCTGCCCTCGCCGCTGTTTCTTCCGAGCCTGGCTCTGCTCCAGATCTGGCCCTTCTCGCTCCTGGGGGAAGGGCTGGTGGCGGTGTTCTGTGTGCAGTAGAGGTTCTGGGGTGGGTGGGGGTGCACAGCACCGTGCAGGGTGAAAAGGGAAGATTGATAGGCTTGGGGAGGGCACCCAACCCTCTAATCACCCACCCCCTCTAGCCAAAGCTGGGGAAGACCATGCAGGTGGGAGGGCAGATGTGCCACCTGGCGGCTCACACTGCTTCTGCCCACCTGTGCCTCCCCGCTCGGGCTCCTAACGGGCCTTTGGCAGCAAGAGAGCCAAGCCGGGCCGGGCCAGCTGCTCTGTCGTGCCCAACAGCAGCCTCGGAGGTGGGGAGCAGCTGGGAGTCGGCTGTTGAAAAGGAGCTGCTCATTTTCCAGGGCAATTTCCCAGGGATGCCCGCCGGAGCAGTGGCTGCTCGAGTGCGGCCGATAGGAGCGTCTCTGAGAGGGTTCCTTCTTTCTCTCTGAGCGGCAAGCAGCCAGACGATGGCCAGCAGCAGCTGTCACGTTGGGGTTCCCCTTGGCAGATTTCTGTCTTTCCCTGTTTAAAAATCTTAGTAGAACTCTTTTTGCAGAGTGGCACCAGGCAAGGGATACTTCCTTGCAACAGCAGCCTATGTCGGCCAAGGGCACGCGGAGACCTGAAGTCACCAACGAATGCGTGTCAACAACGGAGTTCGTGCCTCATTGGCTGCGGCTTTTCTGTGTTTCTGCATCAGTCACTGAGGATCTTGGCAATTTAATTCCTCCTAGGAAAAGAAATACCCTTTTGAAGTGCTCTTTCGGTGTCCAACCCATACCTTCCCTTCTGATTCTTAAGCCTGGATGCACTTGAGAAGCACATACAAAGCAAACGCATGTCCGTAATAGCATCACGACGCGGCTATTTCAGCCTGAATATTACTTGTGCAGCTTGACTGGCTCTTCCACTTGGAGCCGTCTGGAGGTCCCAGTGACTCAGTAATGTGATTTTTTGGCAGGTTTTTCCTTGGGCTTCCAAGGAGGAACCAGCTTAACAAGCAAACAGACGTGTACTGGGTTCTCACGTCGCCGCAACCCTTACTCGAGAGCATCCGGGAAGAGAGCGTGGCCTCTGAGGGCCCCACGCCTCCAGTTCCCCCGAGGAGGAGTATGACGGCCGTCTCCGCCTGCTGTACCAGCAAGGAGGAAGACAGACGCAGAACAGCCACTGAACAAGTTCAGCGTTCAGGATTATCCAAAGTGAAGTGGAGAGGGACAAGCACCAGGTTTTGAGACGAGAGACTTATTTTCACAACTCTGCCACTAAGTCCCACGCGGACTTGGCAATCCACTCAGTTCTGTTGGTTTAAGTTCTCTCATTACTAAGAAAAGGCATTTTGCGGGTGAAAAGTAACCTAGTAGGAATAATAACGGCCACGGGCGCTCCTTGTACTTGTTTATGCTTTTCTATTACTTAAATGAAAATTGAGGTCCAGCCACTGAAGTGGGTTTCCTGGAAGGCCGCCATTCACCAATATGTGAAGAAATGCAAACACTTTATCTGGACAGAAAATTATCTTTTTGTTCAAAAAAGATGATCTTCTGTAATGTTTAGACCATCAGATGGGGGGTTATTTTACCACCTAAAGGAAAGCACGAGTCTTTCAGGCTCCTTCTAGCATCTCCCGGTGCTTTTCAAAGATGTTCTTGACTCGCTGAGAGCAAGGTATCATGTATCACTCTTTCCAGCAACAGATGGAGAAACTGAAGCATCAAGATGTGAGGCAAGGTCACGAGGGAGCAGGTGATGGACTGGCTCCTGGTCTCTTGATCCAGACCCTGCTCTGCTTTCTCTCTCTCTCATGAACAGCTATCAGTAACTTCATTTCCAGGCCCAACACGGTCAACGAGGGCCCACAGTGTGCAAAGCATTTGTGTGCAAGTGGGAACTCCACTATCCGAGGCAGAACCCAGAGCCTTGAACAGAAGTGGAGGGGAAAGAAACAGTTGTTACCACGGGAGGCAGAACCTCCATCAAAGGCTAGTCTCACAGTGACGGAGCAGAAATGAGGATGTCATAAGTGGGAAGTTCATTATCACCCGTGAGCCTACCACCAACATATCAAGATCATACAGGCCTAATGGCAGGACACCCTAAACATTTACTTTATTTAAAAACCTGTCTTTGACACTATACTCTTACATGGAGGTTTTCCTTCCGTAGTAGAACCGTGCAGAGAAACAGCCTGATGACAAAATAGGAAAATTTCAGGCTAATGTTCATATGTTGTGATATTGCATATCATTGTGTATCAGTCAACCAAATGCTCAGGTTGACTGGACATTTCTACTTAAAATTTAAGGTTGTGACCCATTTTCTTCTTACATCCTGTCTGCTCAAACACATACCTTAGTCTTTCAGGTTTTCAGCCTGGCTCTGCCACTCACTTGCTTTGGGATGAAGAGCTTTAGACAAAAGCTCTGAGCCTCAGTTTCCTCATTGTAAATGAAGTGACCGTGCCAATCTCAATTTTTTTAAAGATTTTATTTGTTTATTTGTCAGAGAGAGAGTGAGCGAGAGAGCACAAGCAAGCAGGGGGAGCAGCAGGCAGAGGGAGCAGCAGGCAGAGGGAGAAGCAGACTCCCTGCTGATCGGGAGCCCAATATGGGACTCAATCCCAGGACCCTGGATCATGACCTGAGCCGAAGGCAGATGCTTAAGCAACTGAGCCACCCAGGTGCCATATATATATATATATATTTTTTTTTTTGCTAGGACGAATTGACTTCATGTTTATAAAAGTATTGAACACAACTCTCAGTATGTAAAGAGTGTTTAGTAAATGTTATTTCCTTCTTCCTCACCTTTGAATATATTCCTTGTAAAGTGTTTTAATTGTTGGAAGTCCTTTCCTATATTGCACATAATTCAGATGGTTAAGAAATGTGTAATGATCCCTTTCAAATATATGAAAAAACGCCATCTCTGAGAGGTCGAGCGATTTGCTCAGAGTTGCACGGCAAATTGGCATAGGACTAGAAGCCTGGCACCTAGTCCTGTGATCTTTCCAGAAACTTCTGTCTGTTGCAGCCCTTGCATCCATGTGAGTGAAGGCAGCTGGTGCACAGTCCACCCCAAACCAAGTCTAGTTCTTCGGTGCCTCCTTCCAGCCTTCCCTTCACTGAAGCCCCCGCTCCAATCCCATCTCACTCCGCAGGAACTTCCGTCTTCCTCCACCTGGGGCTGGGTGTTCCCACGAATAATCTGCACGGCGTCTGAGTCGAAACGAATTGGGAGGGAAAGTTCTTTTCAATGAAAGAGTTGGATTAGGCACCACCATACACATTATGTTGTTAAATATCTACAGCGGGATAAAATCATCCCAGATGTCACTAATCCCTGGGGGCCTCATTAATAATTAAGCATTTTTAGTTCATTTAGGAATGCAGATTCCATTTAACAAGAGAACGTACGCTAAATATGTCCATTATATTGCAGCTTGCAACAGAATATGTTGGAGATCACAGCTGGGTTTCTCCAGGACAGATGACAAAGTTAATGCAGGGATCAGTCTTTTCTAAAGGCAGCATGTAAGAGCCAAAAGTAGCATCCTGGATTGGTTTATAGGGTTTGTGTTTATTAGAAATGTTTATTAGAATGACTAATAATGGAAGCGAGCCGAATTGGCAAGGGCTGGGGGAGAGCCAGGAGAAGCCCAATGGAAGTGGGATGATCTCGCAGAATATAGGGCAAAGCAGAGACCCAGGGCCTGCGGTGGCGTCAATCATCTGTCCCCACACTGTCATTGTTCAGGCTTTTAAGGACAGCGATAGGCAAAGAAGGTGTCCTTCTATATGTTCCACTTAATGGGAAGGCCATGTACATTTTTCTTTAGCTTATTCCCAAAAGATACATGGCTCTGGTCACACACACACACACACACACACACACACACTTTTCTTTCAAAAGCAGTTTTCTTTATTTGCTTTGTTTTACTTTTAAAGATCTCTGATTCTCTTTTCTTTTTCTCTATTTCCTGGGCAAAATCAGAATACTGAATATCTTGAAAGAAAAAAAGGGAAGCTTGCAAACAGGTTGCCAATCTTCTTTGTGTCTTTCAGAGATTAACGGTTTTTTCCTCTTTTCTCCTAGGCCCACCAAAGTAGGTCCCTTTTGAAGAAGATCAAGGAGGAGAGACAGAGACAGAGAGAGAATGAGGGACAGAGGGAGAGAGAGAGAGAGAGACAGAGAGAGAGGTGAAATCTGGGGAAATTGGTTGATCCAGCCTTTAGTTCTGGGGCTTTTCTAACTAGCTTTGCAATGTGTGATATTTTGGGCATGTTACTTAAACTTTTTCTCTAGGTTCCTTTTCCTACCAATAGAAGTTATCATGATCTAGAAAACCCTTCCAGCCTTAACGTACCCAAAATCTAGGCTTGAAGAAGGAAGGAGCCTTCCTCTCAATGGCACCTGGAGAACTTTGTAACCTTCACGCAGAAAAGGACTGTGGATAAATTTTTCCACTTCCTTGTTTCCTGTCTTGAGCTACATGCAAATCATGCTGCTTCTTTACTCCCTCACTTAAAGCACCTGCCAACCTAATAAAAGTGCCATAAATTTAGCCATAAGGGCCCCAATAAAAAAGGATCCTCTCCTGACCAGGGAGGTCAGTGGGACAGGCTGTCACCAGGAAGTAGAAACCACAGGGAAGACTGTTGTCATGTCTGTTGTGATCAGCCTGGGTGTTGAAGGACTCTGCAAAGCTGAGAAGCAGCAGAATTTCATCTGGAGAGCTGAACTGGCTCACTTTGAAGCCTTTTCATTTTCATCCTGACATCATTAAGGTTCAAGGTGCAGCTGGAACTGCTTGTGGGAGACTTCTAGTCAGAAAAACGTGTGCGTATGTCTATAGGAATCGTTCCCCAAGAGTCTCTAAAACCATTACTTCCTATTATTGGATATAGGGTCTGGGCAGGTGGGCTGAGTAGAGATTCCCACCCAACTCTCAGGAAAGAATGGACATGGGCAGAGAGGACTGTGAGCAGGAATGGGGGAGAGAGCAGGGAGGGCACACAAGTCTATATATCTGGAGATAGCAGCCTTGGGAAGCCGAGGAGGAGGGGCCGAGTTTTAAAACAAGTTGTGGACTTAGAGACTGCAAAAATGGTGAAGAAAAGATGACTTAGAGGTTTTCTTTTGCCACTGGTTTTCTCCTGCTAATAACCAGCTCGTCCCCAAATGCCAACGGTGTGGCACACACACATACACATCCTATCACCGCAGCCCTGATAGTCTGACGAGATACTCTGGCTCTCTTTCTTTAAACAATCTAGAAAGCTCTTTGGGTATTGTCAAGGCTAATCAATCAGAATTATGCTTATAACCAAGGGGATCTCATGACCCTTGGTTCATAAGCTGCTTCAGATAGGGACTGAACAGTCATATCTAATAGGGCACGGCCTTGCTCTGCAGCAGATGAAAAAAATGTATGTGTACCCGCGCGTGTGGTGGGATTGTTACCTGGTTCAGCAGCTGTTCATGTCCCAAGTTCCCGGCTCCTGGCAAAGAAAAGCATGTTTAAAATTTCTAGGGCTCTGAGCGTAATTACAGATTTTCCAAGCTTCTATGGAACCTAACCGATTCACTGCACAGATGATTAATTTGTGGCCCCGAGAAGTTGGCCAGATGAAGAACGGGTCACCCAGCTGGCTAGCCACAGGCCCAGAGAAGAAACATGGACCTCTAAGCTCCTTGTCCTGTGCTCTTTCTGCTCAAGGCAGATTCTAGAAGATCTTTTTTTTGCAGAATTTCCTTTCCACTCTGTAGTCATCTGATGGGTTTATTATGCAAAGTCTTTACCAGTCAAACTCTCCCCAGCGCTCTCTACTCTTGCCCACACCTGCTCCTCACAAGGCTGCGCATCTGCACAGGGATGGGGCCAGAGCGTTCCACTCCCACAGGACACTTGTTCTTTTGCATTAAGCCCTTTCTCTCTGTCCCGAGGTTAATGCCTCCTTTCCTGGCCTCGATTTCTTTTTTACCTCTGTCTACTCACTTATCTTAGTTCCTACACCAACACTTCTATACATTACCTTTAAATGAGGGAGACACAAAACAGAGCTCAGTGCAACACACGATACCTAAAAAATAATCTAAGATTGGGTAACAATTCTATGTTCTCTCTCTTGTGATCATGAGATGGCTGGGACCTCTGAGTCACATCAGTATCAAATCTCTCCTTCTGGAAATGAGCTCACGTGACTCGCTCAAGAGCAGTAGGCAGAGCTGGGAATGAAACAGTCCCCACAGCGCCGCTGACTTTTCTCCTTTCTCTTATCCACCACACTGACCTGAGCAAATCAAATTTTACATCTTCTCTTCACTCTTGTCCCAACCCCTGGCGGAGATACTCACGGGCGACAAGTGGACTTGCCAGGAGCATTGACAGGATATGTAGAGGACGGACTGAGGCCTGAACAACCAAGTCTTGCACTGTTCAACACATTAGCCCCACTAATTATGTGGGGCTAATGTGTTGAACCGTAATTGGGTAGTTTAATGAAAATGAAATGAAATTAATAATTTAGTTGTTCAGTTGCACTGGTCACCTTTCAAGTGCTGAATAGCCACAGGTAGCTGATGGCTAGCATAGTGGGCAACCCACGGAGCATTTCTCTCATCACGGAAACTTCTAGCAGACACCATTGCCAGACCCTCGGCCACCAGGGACTAATAATAATAACTACCATTTATTGAGTTCCAACAGTGTTCCAGGCAAAACTGTTGGTGTTTTATGCCCATTATTTTACTAATCTTCATAAAATTCATGAAGTATTATTTGCACCTGACAGAAGAAAGAACTGGTATTAAACATTCTTAATAATCTGCCCTTCGTGTTCAGTAGCAAATGGCAGAAATATGAGCATGGACCGGTTAATGGCAAACTGTCATATGAACTCCAGTTTCCTGTGAGGAACCTTAAAGACTGACAATATTGCTAACATTTATTAAGCCCCTACTACTAGGTGCTGGGCATTGTTCTCGTAAATAACATACATAAATGGCAGGGACTAACCTGTGGCTTCCAATTCCAATCCTTGTTTGCAGGGCCAGTTGCTCTTCCTAGATGGGCTCTCTCTTAGAGCCAGCTGTCAGATGTCTCTGCTCTGAAGGACCAGCTCCATTTTACCTGGCCGTTGGCCTGCAAGGTCTGTTGCAGTCTCCGCCAAGCTGTCATCACTAGAAGTCATCACAAAAGACACGCTCGAGATCTTGAAAGGAGTCCTTCGGCCTACTCTGGAGCAGTCCTACCTCAGCTCATCACAGGGTAACTTTAAGCGCATGCTATTGACATTCCTTTCTTGACATCTGGTTGGCCCAGTAGAGATCCCTTCAGTCCTGGTGAGCTGGCTGCCTTCCAGGCATGTTGGTAACTCTGTCTTATCCTTTAATACGGAGCAGGTCTGTTAGGTGACCCCCATGAGCAGGCTCAAGAAGCTGGGTGTGATATTTGTGGTGCTGGTCTATAGATTTTTTTAGTCTGGTCTAGAACGAAGTGCCACATGGATACCAGACTCTGCCTGCCAGCCTCATTAAGATAGCCTGAAATTTTGGGGGGAGCGGAAGGGGTTTACTTTTCTACTTCTTTGATACTTTTAGAGCATTACTGCTATCTGAGAAGCAAAATCCAAGGGAGGTTTTCTCTTTTATTTTTCCAGTGAAATTCTTTGAACTACCAATAGGGTTTCATTGCATGGGTTAGTATTTAATCCTACTCAGCTTTTTGACTTTTCACACCCTGAGCAGTATTATAACTCTGCAGGATGGTCCAAAATCCTTTGAAGACTGATTCAGGCAGGGTAGCATAGCAGTCACCATATCACTTTGTAAATGGCTTTCAGAGAGAGTGGCCTGTGAGTTGTCAAGTTGGAAGGACCTCCTTAAGACCTTGAAAGGTAGGCTTCTTGATGTACTCTGGAACCAGTCTCAAACTATTAGTGGTGTAGACTGGCTGTGGGGAATGTTTTCAAATAAGTGGTAGAATCTTTGTGGAATGCCATTGAGTTTCTGCAGTTAGTTCAATAATTGGCCACATGTAAGTCAACTCACATTGTCCAAGACTCTTGTAAAATTGGTGAGTAAGTGCACTTCCTCTACATCACCTACCACAAACACCACAGGAAAGTCACTCCCACCTCACCACTCAGCCCAAACACACAGCTGTCTTTCAGGGGTACAACTGACCTGATTGTGCAATTGTTGGTTTGCTAGGACACCGACATGAATTTTGCTACAATAGGAAAGAGTGGCAGGTTCACAAGAACTGTCTTATCATTCTCATTTTTTTTTCCTTCTGGAAAAGAATGATGAACTTGAAATCCTGCTGTATGTCCTTGGCACTCCACATAATAAAGAAAGGTAAATACAGCTATCTAAGTAGCTTCTTACATTTCAACTTGAAAATTTCCTCAGGTGCAGGCCCGTGACTACAATTCATGATTCCAGTTCCAGCTTCCTTGTTGGAACAAATTCATATATATTTTTTTAACCTAAACTGGCATGGATACTCCAAGACATAGTACATTCCCGCTTGTGGAGAGACTCGAGCAGAAGGTGATTGGCTATTTAGAGGGAGTATTGTGAAGGGGATTTAAAAGCTAGTCGGGTGGCCAGACTAAATTACCCAATCAAAACCTGACAGGCTATGATTTAGCATGTTCCCTAGTCTGCAAATTTCTATATCCAGAATGTTCTACTCCTTAAACATATCATGCTTTTTTCTTCTCAGGGTCTTTGCCCACACTGTGTTTTTTCCTGGAATATCAACACATGGCTAGAATGAGTGTGTTGAACAGTGTATTGTTCAGATGTTGATTTAAATGTTTTCTTCTTAGCAAAGTCATTACTAACCTCCCTATCAGTGCAGGCACACTTTGTTATTCTCTGTCTCTGAATCCATTTAAGTTTTTCCCCGGAATGTATGCAGTTGTGAATCTACTTAGAATTGTCTATGGGTTGATTGCCGGTAGACTCATAAATAGGAACCCATGTCTGTTTTATTCATTAATATCTATATCTATATATCTATATATCTATATATATATCTGTGCTTAGTATAGAATAGACATTTAAACAATTGTTGAATGCGTGAATGATGAATAAATATTAAAATCAGATTAAATTTATTTATAGAATCTAAGTCGCAGGATTTTTGAGGTGGCAGACATGTTTAGAGACACCCCATTCCATCATTTGTCAGTGAAACATAAATACCCTTGGTTTCTTCTTTTCCTTAGCCTATAAGATTGGTTGAGCTACACAAATGCCTAAGCACTATATGATAGCTATTTTGATTAGGTTACACACTGGAACTAGTGTACTGTCCAATCAGAAATCCCAGGAAAAGAAAGAAAAGGGAGTTGTGTTGTGTTGTGTTGCATTGTGTTTGTTTGTTAAACAATATCCAGGGCTTGGATGATACCGATAGTCTACCAGTTCCTTCCCAGTTCATCTGAAACAATCTTATCATCCTTTGGACTCCACATACCTCCAGCTTGTCTGACGGGAGTGGTGGATCCTTGAAGTATTCCTCTGCTCCTGTGGGTGGACAATGACCCTGCCTGTCTGACTCGTGATCACCATGGTGACCTCTCCAGGTGGGGGCTGGTCACATTAAATACGATAGGACCAAAGTAGAAGGCACCAGTGACCAGATGCATCAGGAACAAAGAGGGAGGAAAGCAGGGTCCTGAAAATAGAAATCACATCAAAAAATAGATGACGAGTTGATAATGCCTTGAGGCCTTTGTTCAGGAACACTCTGGCACTATAAAGGGAAGAATGACAGCACCATATTCTTCTGTGAAGCATGAGTTGGTTTTTCTTCAAGAGTTCTTCCCAAAGAAGGCCTTGTGGGTTGTGGCTAACTCTGTTTTCCATTTTTATCTAGATTTGTTCTTTAACGCAAATGTTATTCTTTTTCCAAGGATTGCTGTATCATCACATTAAGAATAAGATAAACAAACTTGACAAAAATTCACTGGAAACAATAAGTGTGGTAATTGCATATTCTCGTCCTAGGTATTCCTTTTTTGTTCTCAATTAAAAGCAGTTCCAGCAGTTGTGTATGGCTGTATCATTTGTTCACCTTAAATAAATACTTTGGAATCTAAAAATATAGCAGAAATAAAACTTTCTGAAAAAAAAAAAAAAACCTGAAACTTAGAATCACATCAAAAATAAGAAATGGATTTTTTAGGGGATCAGGATGGCTTTCAAGAGGTGGAGGTTTCCTGACAAGCCAACACTGTTAGGGCCCTAGATCTGGGGAGTGTAAGGATTTGTGCAAAACAGCCTCAGACCTCTGAACAGTAGAGATGCCCAGTCAGATGTTGTAGATTTGCTTAGACTTAACAAAATTACGGGTTCGCTATACTCACTAGCAGATAGTTCACAAAAGAACAGGATCTCAAGTAGCATTTGGTCAGCTCAAGACTATTACCTAGTAAGTCATTTTCATTCATTCTGCTGAAATGAAACATGTGATTCCTAACGAGGACTAACAGTGGAAAAGCACGAGACCACTACTAGGCAGAGCTGTGCACAAGACTGAGCCCGCCACTTAGGGGCACGGCCTCAGCCACACACGTCTGTCTACGGGGGACTGAGAGAAATGACCGGGAGACTTCTGGAAGAAGCCAAGTGACCTGACCCCTGGAACTTTCATAGTTATATGAAATAGCCCGGTTCTACATCCCTCAGCACATGGTAACCTCTTTCCCATCCGACCTACAGGCTAGTCAGCAGCAGGCTTCTAACATGAAGAGTGAAAGATCTGACACAGCTTCCTTTTTCTGTGCTCACATTCCCCCCACGACATGCTGCAACCAGCACAGCAGAACAGATACACTCATAATAAGACCAAAAAGCAGTGACGGTGCTGGCACTTTTATACCTGGGCCAAGTACTAGGACGGGCTGTGGGGACAAAGGGCAGGGAGGGGAGGGAATACCCTACCCTCAACCCTTCCCAAAAGCAGAGCTTAGGGCTACTCCTAGCTCAGTCCTGCTGGGAGACTCTAGCTTGAGCCTCCCCCCAAAGATCCTTTGGCAGTGGGACCTTCAGAGGAGGTCAACAAGGGCCTTTTAGACTCAGACACGTATATGGGACTGTAATCGCAGAAGTGAGGGGGCAGGACCCTTACTACCAGCCCCATCTCAGCCGATGGAAACCCTATGCCTCTCCTGAATGTCGCTGAATTAGTCATCTGGTATTAATACATCTAATATAGCATCTCTACCTTTCAAATAAGCCTGCTTTTCTTCTTCTTCTTTTTAAATCTCACACAGTTTTTCTGTGAGTCAGGAATTCAGGGATGGTTTAACTGTGTGGTTTGGGTTTAGGGTCTCTCGTATGGCCATGATGCGAGCCAAGGCTGTAGTCATCTGAGGGCTCAATTGAGGTTAGAGGATTCTACTTCATCCCACACACGGCCGGTAAGCTGGTGCTGGCTGATGGCTGTTCCCTGATACATGGTGCACTCTACATAACTGCTTGAGTATTCTCATGACATAGTGGCCGGCCTTCCCCACCGTGAGTGATAGAAGAGAGAGCGAAGTAGAAGTTACAATGCGCTTTCTGTGCTAGCCTTGGAAGTCACACACTGTCATTTTGTAATACTCACTTTGGTCACACAGGTCAGCCCTGTTTAATAAGGGAGGAGACTACACCAGGACAACAATCATCAGGAGGCAAGGCTTGGGGGCCATCTTGGAAGCTGCCTATTGGCCATACCACTGTCCAAGGGAATTGGTCCACCCTTTGACTGAGCTTCTCCCAAGAGCTATACAGATCTGATGCTCATGGGAATGTCCAAGTGTCCTTTTAGAGAAGGGTCAGCAGCTCCTGACCTCCCACCTGCTCAGGTTGGTGCCCACCTACTACATGCCACACCCTAGCCACCACACTTCTGCTTTGATAGCGGCACGCATGTAGTCGGCGCTGAGGAGTCACCAAGGCACCGATGAGCCCAGCACACACCACGGCTTAGAATGCAACTTTAAAGCAAGACCTACCCCTAGAGAACCTTCCAGCTGGAGTATCCCTCTAAAACGGGCATCTGGTGGCCTCCAAAAGTTCACAAGCCTTTTTCAGTGTCTGAATTATACCTGTGAGGCTCTGAGGAGAATGTGGCCTCACCGGATTTCTGTTCTCTTCCTGCAGGAGAAATAAGCCTTGCTGACTCAGATGGGAGTAGAGAGGCTAATTGTTAGCTGTTGCTGGGTTCACCTTTGCCGAATGGCTGTGGAAATTCCAGTGAACTTCCATTATCTTCTGCAAGACAATCTAACCTAATTTCAACTGTAAAATGGAAAATTTTAATTTACTTAAGAGATAGTACACGATAGGCAGTTTATGTTCACTATCTCCATTAGTTTTCACAGAAATCATGTGAAGTAAGATCAGACCACCATTTTTATCAAGGAGCAGACTGAAGCTCAGGGACCTTAAATGACCTGCCCAATTTCCCAGCTAGCAAATGAGGGATCTAGGATTCCAACCTGGGTGTGTCTGACTGGGAAAACCCATGTAATGTGCTCTCACAGAACTCTCCCAAGGAGGAGGGTGCATAAAACCAGTGAGAATGTATATCCAGGGAGAGGAGGAAGAGAACCTAACATTAGCCACAGCCCGGCGTCCGGGGTAGGAGGAGGGCCTGGGCTGAAGGCAGCAGGGAGACCCATGTCATCTTCTGTTAGGGGTGGCCGGTTTGAAGATGTTCCCTTGGATCTCCTCTTCCAACCCTTCTCAGGTCTAGGCAACAATGATTCCAGATCTGTCTCAAGGGCAGCAAACTGTGCATCTCCCTCCCTCTCCAAAGAGAGGTTGTTAATAATAATAGTTACTGTAGCCAGGCCTCCTGCTAAGTTAAGTACCACTTTTAAAAAATCCTCACAACATTCCTATGAGGTAAGTATTACTGCCGCATTTTATAGCTAGGGAGATGGAAGCTCGGGGAGTTTAGGAACAGCCCCAAGGTCACAAAGCCCCAGGTGTTAATGCTCACGTTTCAACCCAGGCCTCTGACTTTAGGGCCATCAGGATCTTAACACCATGTTCTACTAGGCAGAGGTTGGGGGGTCGTACGACCGTGTGGCCCGTTCAGCGCCGCGTGAACTGACAGCGCCAGCCCCCGACGCAGGAGAGGCAGGGTCTGGTGGCTTTTCTCGCAAGGAGGCCTGCTGATGGCGCCAACCGGGGCCAGGCACCCACAGGGGCCCCTGCTGCTCCGGGGCTCGACCAGACCCTGTTGGTGGGGACGCGGCCCCGCCGGCAGGTCCTGCCCCCAGTCGGAGGGCAGCCCCGCGCCCGGCTGGACAGAGTTTGGGGTGCGCTGGGGCTCCGAAGCCCGCGACGGCTGAGCGGGGGAAGGAGGCGTCCAGGCTTTGGCGAGCCAAGGCACCGCGGCGCGTGGGACTCCGCATCCAGATCACCATTTTCCTCCCAGTGCTCGGTTCGCTCCTTTGCCGGGAGCCAGGGCCGCGGGGCGAGGCTGGGAGAGGGAAGCGAAGGGGCGCCCCGCTTCCGGGCAGCGAGACCCCGGAGCCTTTGTGTATTTGGAACCGGATTCCCCACCTCCCTTCCCCGCCTCCCATTCCCGCTAACCCAAGTCCCAGTAGAGTATCCAGCAATTAGCACGTGAGGAGGGGGTGGAAGACGGCGGGCGGGCGGGGGTGGGGGCGGCGGGACCCCTGCTCCGGTCTCCCCACCAAGCCGGGATCAGCCCCTCGTTCCCGCCTGCGCTGCCTTCGTGCGCCACCTACCGGCTGCTAGGGGCCACTGCGAGCCCACCAGAGCTGTTCCTAGGCAGATCTTGATCTCCGTGGACAATAGACAATGGAATTTTTTTTTTGAACAATGATTTATTTTGGGGGGTGGGGATAAGGAGGAAGGAGGGAGGGAGGAAGCAGCAGTGTGTTTGTCATCGCTTTAGAAAAAAATCTCTGTTCTATCATTGTTTCTGCATATCCATTATATTGAGGACAAAAGAATCCCGTTCTGGAACAACAAAGCCAAGGGAAATGTTTTCTGTGGCTGACATTTAATTGTGTGCACAAGGTGCTACATTATCATGCGGAGAGATTGTATTAAGGAATAGGGCACAGCTTCAGTTCAAAACCCTGACTTTTCTGCTTTAAGATGTGGGCTTTCTTACACGAGTCCCATTTTATATAGCCTCATAGATCTCCCTGCATGGTATACACCGCACACAATTCTGTGTTTCTGTATGGTTTTCCAACCCATCACAAGGCTTTCTTGTGGGTGATTTTCACACCACCTCCCAAGTCTGTTCTTTTACAGCTAAGAGGAATAATCATACTTTGCCTCACAACCTCTTCACACGGTCCTTACTAAAACAATCCTAATTTTTAGGAGCTATTAGGAAGCTTGGGGAACACCTAGTCCCACCTCTGGTTTTACAGATGAACAACAGAGAGATGCCTTGACCAAAGTCACGCAAGTAATTAGAGATGGAGAGAGGATCAGAACCCTTGTGTCCTGAACTCTGGTTTCTATTATGATCTACTGTTTGATGTCCTGATGCCCAACACCCCCTGACTTGCTCACCCTCATGGCCTCTTTTCCTGGGGCAGGGGGAGAAGCCCACACACAGTGAGCTGTGCTCCACAAAGATGGGTGATAAGTTGGGGTGGTTTTGGGGGGATGGACAGAAGGCCCCCTCTTTACCTCTTTCTCTCTGATGAAGAAGGGGGGCAATGTGGATATCATTTTCATTTGTTTATTTCATTATTTTGCTGGGAGTTAAAATGTAAAACCTATGGTAATCATCCAAAAGCCTCCAGAAAATGCTTTTCCTGGGTTTATTGGTCTTGAGCCCCCACCCTGACTAGAGGCTAAGCTGGTTACTGGGAACACAAGAAAGGTTTTCCATCTTTGAAAACTGCTCAGGTCTCTTGGCAAGAGTGGTTTGCCCTTGGGAGCCTGAATAATACAGATTTCCTTCTAAGGTTCACGAAAAATCCTTGGAGAGATGCAGACAGCTGATCATGCTGTAGAACAGAGGCATTTTTCTTCTGGCACCTTCTAAAACATGCTACAACAGACGGCGCTCCCCTTTAAACCCTTAACTGTGTCATGCTGAGAGAAGAATCGAGTCTTAGATGAGAAGCTCAGTAAACATCTTTGCACATCCAAAATAAGGCAGCCCGTCATAGAAGTCTGCTTATTTTAAAGGTTGTTCAGTCTGCTTAAAGCAAATAGACCAATCTCACAGTCTGCAGTCAAGAAGACAACAAGCAGAGGAAGTTTCAAAACAAAAGGCCAGAACATTCCCTAACTCTCTTTAAGCTGTCTTCTGAAAGCACAGAGAAGAAAACACATTTGGCTTGTAAGCAATTCCTCAACCTTTCTGCTGGGTTTTGGCACTTTAAGAACTTGAGTTTGTACAGGGGCCACGGGAAATGTTAACAGGGAGCTTAGATCTCTAAATCCCCTCATTTTCATTTGTTTGTTCCTTTTTTCCCCCTCTCAGGCAGCAGCGATTCATCCTGTCTCTACAAAAAGCCCCACGGTTCAATGATATTTTAATATGACAACCACACACTTACAAGCACCTTGCCTCGAGGATTTTGTGAGAATCAGATTTGATCAAATAAGATGATGTAGGTGAAAGGACTTTTATAAAAGTCTAAGGTACCCTTCAGATGTGAAGTGTTATTCCCACATATCCGAGGTTCTCCAAGTATTGAACTCGTTCATTGGAGCAGCAGCCTAACTGTTCCACAAAGTTGTGATTCGGCCCATTTTTCAGAACTTACAGTTACACGTTGAGGGGAGGGGGCAGGGGAAGCTTCATGTAAATTTTAGAATGTCCAAATCTCATTTTAAAGAATACCCTCCCAGCATGTCGGAATCTGGTGAGTGCTAGAACACTGGTGACTCATTGCTTCCCCAATGTCCTTATTTGGTAGCATGCAAATAAAAATGATCATTTTCAGATTTAGATTTTCTCAGAGCATGGTGTGAGCAGCTATTTTTGCTTTTGCTCCAGTCACCATTCTGTGTAGTAGAAAGTGCATTTAGAGTTGTAAAACCTGTTTTTCCATTTGCAGCCTACATTTAAGTATGGAAGACAGCATCTCAAGTACTCCCCGTTAGATACAGCAGTCACCAAGCTTCAGTCAGGACCTTGCGCACGTGGCCCGCATTTCCACCCACGTAAGGCCTTCACATCGCTACTTGACAGGACAATTTCCATATCACCTACCTATGGAGCACCTACCTATGTTTGGTAACTCATTCTCTTAATATCTGTACTGGAGAGAGAGGGATTGATTGAGATGACGCTCAATTTGTGGAAGGGGAAACCCAAAGCGGTCAGCCGGCTTCTGTGTTGCAGATCCGTGCAGTTCACAGCCCTATGCTGAAGAACACACGATGGAAGCCACTCAAGATGAGCCAAGCTTGGAGCCCCAATTTCCCTACTAGTTGTTGTCCTATCTTCCTAAACCAAGCCTGCTATTAAGTTTCTCCAGAGGTTAACGTCTAAATTTACTTTCTGCTCTTGAAGATGGTCGAGGGACCCATTACCTAATTTAACCACAGGCCCCACCCAGCCCCCATCGGGGACCTGACTCAGCAGCCCGGGTCACGACTAGCTTCTTAGGAGCAGGCCTCCAGATGTTAGTGTCGATGATGCCCTTCGAGGATAACCCGTCCAGGCTGGCCAGCCGCAAGGCTGATTTCAAGCTGGTTTCAGTTAAACCACATTCCGGTATCTATTTCCTTTCTCTTTTAAAAGGAAACCTTCCGTGGCTCCTTGGGGCCAGGTTGGCGGCCCTAGCTTCTTGGAAGTTTCTGTTTATGGGCTTTGTGGGGCAAGGAGATGAACATCCGCTTGTTCTCGTGCCTCCTACACTGCCCTGGCGGCTGTCTCATGTTCCAGATCTGGGGGGAGCACCAGAATCTGACACCAAATCCGGATGAAACACGGGACAGGGTATTGCCACCAAAATTGCACTAATTGCAGGTGGTTAGAGGTGGGACTGAAAGAAGGTGCTGGCAGGTGTTGTACCTTAGGCAGCTTGAGTGTGCTGTCCACACGGAAAGCACCTGCCTTGCACAGCCGGCCCTGCCTGGGGCTTGGCCACTGGGGACTCTGCCTCAGAGGAGGAGCCTCACGTGCGGCTGCTCGCTCCGCCTCCCTTCCCCTCTAGCTCTACCCTCTGTACTGGGGACTTCTGTCCCTGTAAATTCTTGCAATATAGGAAATGCCCAGTGGAAATGCAAAAATAATCATGTCATCTTTCACACATTTATGGTATTTTGGCAATGTTTCTAATAGCCGCTAAGGGACAAGAGTTTATCTTTCTAATCTTACATCTCATAAATCTTTTCTTTTTCTTCTATCACTAGCATAAATTGTGCTTAGTCCAATAACAAGGTTAAAATTATAGTGCTTTTCATCATTACAGAGATGCTCTTGCCTCTGATGGGGACAACGGCTACATCTAAAGCTTAGCAAATTTATTTTTTCCTTCGCCAGCACCGGGACGTCATCTGGAAGATAAGATTTTCACTTAGCTGTGCATGGGTTTTGTTCAAGGCCTCTGTTTGTGAGTGAACACACTTATGGGAGAGGCCTGGAACCTGCAGGAGAGTCGGTTATGTGCCTCTGTTCTGCCCCTGAGTGTCTTTTTCAGACCAAAAGACAAAAAACAAACAAACAAAATGGGAGAGAGGCACCTGAGGTATCTGGTAGTGTTGAGGAACGCAGGCTATAAATATAAACAAGGTATTTAACCTCTCTGAGCCTGTCTCCTCATTTGGGGATAATAATAGTGCCTCTTAAGTTTATTATGAGGATTTAAAGCAACAGAACGTGTAAAGAGCTTAGTACGGTGCCTGGCACATAATACTAAGTATTTGCCAGCATCATCATCGTGACCATTTCTACTCTCCTGCTGTCACGTGACAGCTTTCTGCTCTGCAGGACCCTACAGTTGCCAGAAGAATCCATGCACTGTTGCCATTTTGTACCTCTGGCTGTGCTGTCATGACTCCCCATTTCGGCTTCTGCTTCCCCAGGCAGGGAACATTCCCTGGCAGAATTGCCGACGAGCTCGTGGAAACCTGAGTCTCGGGCAGCAACGAGGTCCTTACACAGTCAGCCTCTCCTTTCCAGTCAGCCTTCTCCCCCTGTAGGTGGTCACACCGTTCTCCTTGTCAGGCTGCCATGCCCACCACACAGGGGTCCGTCACAGAGGCAAACTGTGGGAGATGCCCTTCCCACCATCTGCCAAGCACTTCAATCCCATAGATGCTTCCCTTCTGCCCACATAGCTCCAGGAGACCCAGACCCAGGTGTGCAAGTCACCCCCATGTTCGGGCTGTGATAAGATGGTTATTAACAAGCTTCACTCCAGCTTTTCCTCATGTCTGAGTTGAGGTTTCATCTTGTCCCCTTTTCCGGAGTATGTCCTCATTGATCACTTTCCGCAGTTTTCTGTGGTTCTGCCCAAAGCCAGCGTCTGCTGCCAGCTGTCTGGGAGACACTTCCCTCCCATCCCCATCACATGCCTAGTTTTTGACTGAGGGTTACGCGAAGATATTTTCTGCATCTCCCCGAAGAAGGCAATCCATCTAATCAGGTTGTCACCCTTAATGGAGGCACTAGCTCTTCTCTCTGGAATACAAGGCCAAGGCCATGCTGACCTCTCTCATTTGAGCTCACTGCTCCAAGTTCCTTATTTTCAAGCTTGGTCAGACATTCATTAATTGTAGAAGCGGAAGAGCCCTTTCGATGATGTCTAGTTGGAGCACGCTCTCTGTCTCTCCTGAGTTGCAAGGTCTGCTTTCTCTTCTCTTTCTGAGTAATTCCTCAAGCCTCAAGAATAGCTTGCCTTTTCCTGTCTTAGGAAGCAGGCCCCATGTGGAAACTATAGTTCAGGTTTGGTTTTTGGAAATGATGGATCATATGGACTGACCATTTCTTCCTAATCATAATCCTCCTAGCTAGCTAGCTGTCGTCTAGTTGTCTCTCTGTCATCTATTTATAGTTTTTTGCTAGTAACTTCCTTACATCTGACCCAGAGTACTTGCACAGAAGGGTAGATGTGCCAGGATATGACTGACCATTAATGCAATGGCCTGGTTTTTGCCAGACTCTCTGTTTGTCCTCAACAAGTGGAACTGGACGCTTCTTTGAATTACATTATTACATTAGACTGCAATAGAGAAATGCCTGGAAATGCACACGAACTGGTTTATTACTGAAGTTGATGTAAGTCAATGGAAAATCGCACTGGCAATGTTCAGACACAGAGGAAACACCCTTTTCTACAAAAGGTTGCATAAGGCTGACCAGGAATCAATCCTTACAAGATTAAAATGGATGCCCTATTTTGATTTCTCTCTCTCCTTTGAAACCCCATTTCCCATTGATTCTGAGTTCTTTCATCCTTTCTTTACTTCATAAAATCTCTCACTACCATTTCTTTCTTTTCGTTCCTACTGGAACCCTGGTTAAAGTCCTCTTCCCTCGTGTCTGGTTCACTGTAATCGCATTCGAACAGCTCTATCTACTTCACATCTATCTTTTCTCTTTAAACATCATCCTGAAACTGCCATCAGATTAATCTTGTTAAAACACTGCTTTCTCCAAATTGCACTGCCTCCCCATCTTCTAATTTCCCTACAGGACAATGTCTCAAATTCTCTTGGTATGGCAGTAGAATCACCTCCCAAGGCAGGTCTCCAATTTACTCATCCACTTCCCACATTTCCAGATTAATCCCCCCCCCCCCCGCATCTAAAACACACTCAAGCCATTCCCATTCCTGGACACACCTTTCCTTTGCTTTTTCTGCTTTCCCAGCATCTTCCCCTGTCTTAGAGAGGGGGCTCAAATGGACTCCCAGCTTGAAATGATGACTCCCCTCAGAACATCCTGCAATGTTGTTTGCATGATTAATTTCACACATGCAACAAACATTTTCTCTTGGCTTTTCTTCTCATGGTTTTGAATTGCTCCCTAATTTTCATGTGCTAGCATGAACATGCTCTCCTAGCATGTCCTGGGTAGTGAACTCCTTGCAGATGGTTGATTTGTAGTCCACGTTTCTTCTAAAGTATCTTGCCTAGGCCTTGCACAAAGTAGTCATTCAAGAATATTGGACGTACTACACAGAAGAAAGAGCCACTGAGGACGCCTGGGTGACTCAGTTGTTAAGCATCTGCCTTCTGCTCGGGTCATGATCCCAGGGACCTGGGATGGAGCCCTACATCAGGCTACCTGCTCAGCAGAAACCCTTCTTCTCCCTCTCTCACTCCCCCTGCTTGTGCTCCCTCTCTGGCTGTCTCTCTCTCTGTCAAATAAATAAATCTTAAAAAAAAAGAAGAAGAAGAAGAAGAAAAAGAAAGAAAAAGCAACTGGAGAGGAAAACAAATCAGTCGAACCATTTTCATCACTGGCCCAGAAGTGACATGTACAGAGTTTTGTTCCTGTGCATGTTGAATTTGAGAGGGAGGGAGAGAATGTGTTTTTCAAAGTATTACATCCAGAAAGAACCTTGTGAGGCCATCTTGCCCAATTTCCTGGCTCTATGCCATCTTAAGACAAAGAGATCTGTTCTATACTTCAGGACCCCAGAAAGAGAATACCTCTTGGCTCCTTTCCATTGTTAAAGTGTCTGCTTTGGCTCAGATCATGATCCCCAGGTCCTGGGATCGAGCCCTTCTTCAGGCTCCCTGCCTGCTTCTCCCTCTCCTCCACACTCTTGCTCTGTCTCCCTATCTCTGTCACTCTCTCTGTCTCTCTCTCAAATAAATAAATAAAATCTTTAAAGGAATTTGGTTGTCCATGCTCATCTCAAAGCATAACATTCAGTCATTTGGGAGTGGGGGCAAATGAATCTGATAATTCTGATACAGATGGTATGGAGAACACACTGAAAGAAGGAAACCACCCTGATTTAACATTTTTTAAAAAATTAGTTTAGGCCTATTAATTCTAGGACCATTTTCTGCAAACCTTAAAAAAACAGCTAATTAATAGTTTTCCTTAATAATTGAATGTCCTTCTAGGAGTATTTTTAACCTCGTCTGTATTAAGCTCCAAGAAACATTCGCTGTTCCATACATATTTATTGAGCACTACTGTGCCAGGTGTCACGGCTATAAAGATGAATGAATTAAGTAATAAGGAAGGTAGATCCTCATTTTTAGGAAGCTCACAGTATAGTGAGTGGGAAAATGAAACACCATGATAGGGATGGCGCTGACCTGTCACCTCTCCTTGGAAGTTTGTAGACATTATGTATGTCTGCAGCACTTCAGCAGGGGCAGAAACTTGGGATCCATTGGGCGTAACACTTGCCAGAAAGTCTATATAATATGTCCCCTGGCTTGCTCCTGTCTCTGTGCCTGTAGGGCAGATGAAAAGGCCATCAACCACCCCTCCAACTACTCTCCAGAGAGGATAAGCATTATTCATCAGTCAGCCAACCATGCCTTACAAAACATTTAGAATGACTAGCACTCTGTAAGACAACTGGGAAGGGCATTGGTCCTCCTTCCCCCAGCCCAGGACCTTGCCATAATCATGTTACAGTTCTTCTCCATTCATCTGGGGCCCTTTGATTTCACTACCACCAACACTAAAGGCCGAGTATTCACTCCACTCGTGAAATAAATATTTAGTGAGTATTCCAACGGTAAGTTATTTGCTGAATGACGTGATGAAAATAGGAGGAATCAAGCCCAGATCCTACTCTGCAAGAACTTGTATCTAGTCTAGAGATACACGGTGTACATAAATACCTTGTCACAAAGTCAAATATAAGCAAATACACCACAGGGCTCCTTCCAGCAGGATTGGGATGGAGAAGACTTGGAGAATGGGAGAGATAGAGAGTGGGTGGGTTGTGCCCAGGGGAGGCAAGTTGGGGTGTGGATGTGTCAAGCTGGTGGTGCTGAGGGGCATTCCGGGGAGGATGGCCAGTGACTAGTTAGAAAACGTGTGACCAGTGCATGGAAAGAGGTAGAGGCAAGAGACACTAGTGGCACATGAAATTACAAGTCTAGGTTCTATTGTGAAAAGTCTTGCAGGAGGGAAAGGAGGATTGAAACATAAGAGCTATGTCTCGATGTACCATATTTTCTTATTAGACAACAATGTAATTGCTGAAAGGTTGAACATGTAAAATCTGAAATGTGAGTCTAAATATTTTATTTATTCATGTAACTAATAAAAAACATTTGATTTTTAACTCCTTTTTTTTTCCCCCTCGGGAGATAAGCTTAAAATATTTTCATGTAACTTGACCAATTTCTCTGCCAAATCTGAGAGAGGGAGACATTTTAGTATCAGATGAATACTTTTGTGTTTATTTTACTCAGGAGAAAATGGGAGGAAGGAGACATGGCATAAAGAAGGATCTCTTTCTCATGGCCCCTATATTTATTAATGACTGAGGAAAATATCATGTATTCTGATTGTGATGTGACTGGGATTATATGCTTTTTAGGAGGCTGGGTTTAGTCTCAGGGTCTCGAATGCTGGCTGTTGAAGACCCCTTTATCTTTGGCCTGCTGGGTTAAAACTGTGATCTCCAAAAATCTGCCCCACAGTCCTCATGAGCTTTGCTTTCGGCTTTATCTTCTTTCTTGTCTTTTTATATCCTCTTCTCTATTTCTGATAAGGAGAATTGAGTAGCAGAGTGATAGGAGCAGGGGAAAGTGGGGGAAAATAGCCATTAGAGAACAAAACCAAAGAATTGATTTGAGAACTCCCTTTGGGTAACTGTTACAGGCACATGCAAATTAAAGCCATGTGCATAATCCTGTTTGAATGCCTGTGTCCCTTCAAAACATCCCAGGCAGCTGGATGCTGTCCTCAGAGGAGATCCTGGGGGGTGGGGGGGAATCCTTGCCAGAGCAACCAGTAGATTTTCAAAGACGCTCAAGACTTAAGTTGGCTTTCTTCACATCAAGCTCCCCTGAGGAAAATGAGACCTTGCCTTCCACAACTTAATTTAGGACCATCCCTGCTGCAGAGCCCACAGCCACGCCACACGGGAAGCCAACTAGAATATGCTCATGCATATTCTGAGGGAGGGGTTGGCACCAAGCGTGGCCCTCTGCATTCTAGGTGGGCCTGCAGAAGCTCCCACTGAACCACTCGCTGAGCAGCTGGGGGTGGGGGGAGGGGAGCTCATCGCCTCTGAAACACCCCACTTGGCCAAGCCAGCCTTTGCTGGTGATGACTCTAGGACTGAGAGCAGGTTATCATCGCTGTACCCAGCGGTCTGACAGAGCCAATGGAAGAGCTTCATGAGGTGAAGAGAGGTGAGGAGAAAATTATCGAGGCTCAAATGGGATAATTGGAAAAGCAGAGGGAAGGCAGTAAATTATGCCTCTTTGGCCTGGCGTAGTTATCATATGGCAGGGATGGATGAAGTGGGCCAGAGACCCGCAGATGAAAAGCAAGATGAGGAAGGGTCTCAGGGTGAAGGGGGCCCGTGCTCTGACCACCCTGCCGAGGGCCAGCCCGCAGGAGTCGCTAGAGCAACTCGCTTGGAAAGACAAACAGGACGTGGTGAGGAAACAGCTTTCTCACATGAATGGGAGGCCTTTTTCATGTGGTTGGAGACTAGATCTGTCAGTAAGAAGCAGGTTGGAAATAAAGATGCCAATCAACAAAGGGACTGGTAACGGGTCCTGCCAATTCTGGGTGGCTTCTGGCCACCTCCACCCCCACGGGCATCCTTGTTCTGTGACCTTGGGAAGTTATGGAGCCTCTTTGTGCCTCAGTTTCCTCGCCTGCGATAAAGAATAATTATGCCAATAACGTCATTCCTGTATGGTTCTTAGAACCCTTAGAAAACGCTCACGAGGGTAGCTGATTAGCACTTGAGCGCGTGGTTTTCAAGGCTCTGGAGGGCATGTTGGAAATTTGGGGGGACCTTTTGGGGTTGTTACAAAGTAGGGGGTACTACTGCCATTTAGTGGGTGGAGACCAACAATAACAAAATTATCTTGCATCCCACATGACTTCTGAGTGCTCCACATGATAGTTCCACACATGAAAAACCTGACGAACATTTTGGTAACTTAGAACTTGACTCAGTTTTCAAAATTTACGTGAGGTCTTTTTGCATTGTTTTAGTATACACTGAACTTTATACAACCATATAAATCAAGAAGATGATTATACTCTGCTTTGTTCAGAGAATTGTCAAGAGTTGTTCATCATTTCAGAAAATCCCATCACGGACGGAAAATAGCCAACGGGCTCATTTGTAACTATTACGCTCCTGGGGCCTCTCCACATGGGTGAAGCCTCAGGACTTGACTGTGGCTTCCAATGCCACACAGCGCACAGTGGTTGAGTGTTCACACATGGAAATGCCCATTATTTTATGATAGCATTGTGTTTTTCTTTTGTATCAGTTGAGGCATTACATTGCTATCTTTTTGAAATGCATGAAGATGAGTTATGTTATTAATTTTATTCTGGATATTAAAGGAGCATTATGAAAGAGTTGTTATCATAAAGAGGTGCTAGCTCTGATAGGTTTGAAAACCAAAGGTGTTTAGAGCCAAGCTCAGCACAACTGTAACTTTTGTACTTCTCAGAAATTGGTCCCAGAGATAAGGAAATCAGAACCCAAATAGAGGGCATTGTGCTGGCTTTGAATTACCCCTGTCCTCCCTCAGTTAAGGACTTGATGCTTGTTTGGAGGTCAGAACATTTTGATATATTGCCTACACTTGCCATCTTCTTGCCTTCTTGCCTTCATGATTAAGATGAGGAAGATGAGGTGATCTGTTGAGTTTCTGTAGAATAATTACCTTCCAGAGAAAAGATCACATTTTCTTCTCCATGTGGGACTTTTCTATACTTTCTCATTGTGAGAACTAGATCACTCCAGAAGGCCTCTTCCTGGGCTTTCTGTCCCCCTTCCCTATGGAAAAAGCAAGTCAGGCCAGTGGGAAGGACTGGAGGACTCCCTTTCACTATGGCACCTCTTGATTTATCAAGAGCTATCCACCCCCCGCCCCCGATACCCTGCCCCAAACCACAGTCCCAGGTTCCTCTAGGTAGATCTAAGCAAATCAATTTAGAGGTGCTCTCTCTGACTTGATCACCGTAAGGCTTGGCATAAGGGAAGGGAGTAGATCTGTGTACTTCCTGACATGGGCAAAGACAAAGACGAACACTTGCAGGAAAACTCTGCAGTGGAGAATGTGTTATACATACAGAGAGAATGGTCGTGTTGCCAGACAGCCATAGGGAAGATGGTAAGTGGAGTCAGTTTTCTAAGGGTAGGTCCTGATTGCAGTTTCTTTCTATTAATACATTAGAATATATTAGTGGGGAAGGCGTTTGAGTCAAGTCTATTGAAGTCAAGAAAAAATAAAAAGCCATTATAAATATTTCAGGGTGTATTCTGTGATTAAGCTGTATGCAGAGATGTACTGTTTCCCAAAGATTAAGTTTTCCTGTCTCTAGGTATTATAAGAAAATAAAAAGGAAGGAAGGGAGGAAGAGACAGAGGGAGGGAGGAAATCTTTGAGAAAAACTATTAATTAGGATTGAGGAGTTCTATTAAGTCTCTGCCTGGGGCTGGTTGTATTTCCCAAGTTGGTTGCAAAAATATCTCCCATCCCACAAGCTCTTCTGCAAAAAAAGTGAAGTCTAACCCCCTTCTCCCTTGAATTGGGCCCATCATGAGAGCAATGCACCACCTTCTGCTAGAAGAGAGAAAAAATAATAAGATTTCTATGGTGAACAAGAGGATTATTTGACATCAAACCCAGACCATGCCCACGGAACCTGGGATCAGCTTTCAAAAATGGATCTTTGACTTGGTCAGATTGGCAAAGATGCTCAAGAGTCATGGGGAACAAGAGTGAGCTAGGAGGCAGCAAACATGTAAGCAGGGAGAAGAAGCCCTCAGGGACCAGGGAGGCATGAAAAGCAGTTGACCAAAACTAGAGCTCTGACCAGGTTGGGGCCTTACTGAGAAAGGCTATCTGTTATTGGACGAGGTGACATCAATGTATAGAATACATTGTATAGAATACAGAATAGATGTCAGTAGCTGAGACCTTCAAGCAGCTGACAGTGACCTTAGGCTGGAGGATGGATGTGTGCGGGGTCCTGGAGACACCACATGGAGCTGAGTGGGAATAGTTTCACAGGGTTACTGCCGTGCACATTTTCCTGGCTGTTTTCCTCAGTTATGTTTCTTGCTCTTTCCCTGTTCTGTTCTGAATCAAAGAGTCTGACCCCTGTTGGTGGCTTTTTCAAGACTGGAGGATGGGAGGCACTGATGGGTGAATGGAGGGTGAAGAGGGAGAGAGAAACAAGGATATCTTCCTCTTCCTCTCTGGAGCAGCTCAACCTCTCTGGTTCCAGTTGTTGCCAGGCAGGTTCGGTCCACTATGGTTCCAGCTTCCAGCTGGGGACAATGCCCCTGAGCTCCAGAATTCCCTCCCCTCTTCCCTCTGCCTTGTGGCAATGCCAGCTTCCGGCCTTGGCAGTCTCTGGCTTCCTCACTGTCCCCAGCTGGCCTTTTGGCTCTCCCATCCTTGTGCAATCAATCCTTACATCCAAGCCCTTCTGTTTCAAATTCTCTGGTGGTTTCTGTTTTCCCGTTGGATCCTGACTGATAGACTGGTCTCAGGAGCTGGTCAGCTCTGACTCAGGGCGAGAGCTACTCAGGACCAGCAAGCAAACACCTTGCCAGAAGAGATCTGTGGGAAACTACTTGGTGTGCAGGACAGCGAGGGTTGGGCCTGCCTCTCCAGAACCACGTCAGCTGTTGCCTTTAGAGAGACTTCAACAGAGGAGTTGAGTGGGGAAGAGAGGCTAGCTAAAAATTTCACCCAAATTGAAGCATCAAAGATACCAGCGACAGGAGAAAACTTATATCAACTCACTAAGAAAGAACCACCATTTTCTGGTGGGGCCTCATGAATTACTGAATTACCGTGGCCTCCTTGGGCCCCATATATTTGTATCTTGAGTCTGGTTTCAAATAGAACAGAGAATAATGTTGAGTGCCTCTAATTCAATATTCTGATAATATTTCCACCACATCAAATTCCCACTAGGACAAATGTATACAAATGAATCATTATAATTTCCCCCCTTACCCCAGCCAAGTCACTTGGGCCTCTGCTAAGAAATGATGATAAAAGTGATGAAAACAAAACAAAGCATACATTAGAATGTCATTTAAAAAAAGAAAAGATTTCCAGGAGATCCTTTGTTGTACTGGAAGAGCACAAGCTGCATTTTTAAATGACTTTTTTGTTTTCCCTTTTGGATAATCAGAGAGAATAATGCAGCCGAAATAACGAAATAATGCTTGGCTGCTGCTGAGGTCATCATCGGGCTCCTGCTGACATGTTGAGCTGGTCAGAGAGCCCGGGATCTCCGAAGGGGTGAGGACAGCCCTGTGAGAGAAGGCGTCATTCAGAGAACAGAAGCATTATGTCTGGATCGGGTTGTACAAGGCCCGGTCGCCACGCTGGGGACGAGGACGGAGCATACCTGTGCCACAGGCCCCGTAGACCGCAGTGGGAGAGGGGAGTGCCATGTGGGACTGTGTCCTTGGGGGATATGATTTTTCATGCTGTGTAATGAACCTGCAATAGGGAAGGACATTTCATTGTGGGTTTTACTGCACTAGGCAATTCTGACAGGTATATGGATACCTATTCCAACTCGCAGTCATAAGATAAAGACAGTAGTGGGGGGAAGCTGCCTGGCTTGCAATGATATATTTGGGGAGAGGATATAACATCAAAAGTTCGGTACAGAGAATAACAGAGTAAAATTATAAAGTCCTGGGGTCATTTGCTTGCGTCTTCTACTTCCTTCACTAGAAACAGGGCTGCAGCCAGGTATCACATGGTAGTTTGAAAACATGGCCAGTAAATTCTTTGGCATTCCCCCCATTAAACTATGGGATCCATATGTCATCCCTTGTAACTGGGTTGGGGGGCTCGTAAGTGCTTTCACCGATGGGGTACAGCAGAAATGAAAAAATGGGACTTCCGGCATGGGGTCATAGAAGGCAACGGCTTTCATCCTGTTAGCTGCAACACTCTTTCTTAGAGCCCCTAAGCTGCCATAAGGAGTCTGAGTGCCCTGAGGCCAGCCCATGGAGAGGCCAGCTCAAGGAGAGGTCACCTCATGGAGAGACCAGCCCATGGAGAGGCCAGATCATGGAGAGGTCACCTCATGGAGAGGTCACCTCACAGAGAGGCCACAGGCAAAAGGCCATGGGAAAGATCTCTAGCTGACAGTCCCAGTGGGGACCCACGTCAAGCCATTCCAGCAAGGTGTCAGACATATGAATACATTAACCTCTTGGCCAGATAAATATCACTGAGTAACTTCAGTCAACATGTCAGATAACAGAAGTCGACCTGCTGAGCCCTGTCCGAATTCCTGACTCACGGAATCATGACATAGAATAAAACGGTTGTTACTTTAAGCCACTAAATTTGGGGGCAATTTGTTATGCAGCAAAAGCTAAGTAGGACGTATTTCTGTGTAACAAGTTTCTAATCTAGTCCCAAACGCGTCTTACTTTACTAGGTATAGTTTACCACTTAGTAATGCTTCAGTGTCAAATAACCATCAGCATCTTCAATTGAGTGCCTGTTGCAAACCCCAGTGATGTAGAGAATACAAAGCAGAGGGGCCAGCTTCTGACCTAAAGGATCGGATAAAATAATAATTATGGGATATCATTTATTGAGTGAGTCCTATGAATTAGGCGGATAATTCTCAAGGTTGGTACTGAAATGTCAGTGTCAGCATCACCTTGGAATATGTTAGAAATGCAAATCCTCAGGTCCTACCCCAGACTTACTGACTCAGAAACTTGGGGAGTGAGCCCAGCAACAGGTGTTTTAGTCAGCCCGCCAGGTGTTTCCAGTGCTTGCTACAGTCTGAGAATCATGCAAGGAAGCATGTGACTTACTTTACCTCACAGAATCCTCACTGAAACCTGGATTTTTCACCCTTGCCAGGACTGACATTTCAGGCAAAAGAGAATTCTTGTTGTGGGTGATCCGGGCAGTGTAAGATGTTGGACAGTACCCAGATGTCTGTCCACTGAGGGCCAATAACACCTCTCACTCCAGCTGTGATAACTAAGAGTGTCACCAGATGTTGCCATGTGTCCCCTGAGGGTCAGAAATCACCTCCAGTTGAGAACCACTACCTTAGCCCTATGTTAGTGTTTGCAAATGCACCCAGAATGGATTTTAATAGGGTATGGCAAGACAGGCCGACATGGAAAGGACTGTCATAAAGAAAGAAGATTTTATTCACAGTTCCCCAGAAACAGAAGGTGGGGTGACCCATCATGGGGAGGCTACCCAGTGGAGCACGTGGATCAGTTATCTTTTTAGTAAGGTCAGTAAGGAAGCAGAGGGAGCAGGGGAAATCGAGGGAAAGAGCCTTTATTATGGCTTCTGTGCAAAGGAATGGGTGTAGGGCTGGCTGGTTTGAATCGTTTTTATTTGGCTCTGGGGCCAAGGAACTGTTCCTAGTTGCTCTGGGGCAATTACGGCATGAGCTAGTGGTCAGAATATGAGACCCCAATAAAAGAGGTGGTTGGGGGTACAGTCTTTGGATCTGTTGTTGGGGGTACGGTCTTTGGATCTGTTGGCTCCCACATGCAAAAGCATGTTTACAAGCTGCTCCCTTGCCAGTTCTAGGAATTGGCTAGCCCTAAGAGAGGCGTCTCTTGGAAGTTAGCAAGCCCAATGTCAAAGCATCAGAATAAAAAGGCATGCTTGGTACAGGTAGATATGGTTGCCCTACTTTATAGATGGAAAAGCTGAAGTCCAGAGAGGTAACCTGTCATAAGTCCTCTCTCCCCCGAGGGAAGGACCTATTTTGAAACCTAGGTCTATGTACCCCTCGAACCACGCTCTTACCTGTGTGCTATCCTGCTATTCATCTAGCTAATTAAGCACACGTGTGTGCATCTCTAACTATATAAAAAGATAACCGACACAGCAAAAGAGGATATTGAATCATTTCTTTATGAGATAATTATACAAAGTAATGAGAAGAGATGGCCTGTAGTGGTTGGAAAGGAAAATACACCATTCCGACTGCTGGTATGGTGATGCTTGCTGGAAGGTCTTGAAAGTTGGAGAAAACGAAGCTAGGCAAAGCTGTGGAGAAAGAATCTTCTGAAAAGATGGGAAATGATGTGATCACAGGCTCAAAGGCTTCTAGGAATGTGCAAGGTCTGATGAAAACACCAAGTGTTAATAGGGCTGCTTTGGTTACTTGAAAGTAGATTAGAAGGAAAGAGAAGAAAAGAGGGTTGCGGCAGGATGCCACCCGCTTTGATAGCTAAACCCATCAGAAGCAGGGCACGGACGCACAAAATATTCAGCAGGATGAACTAAGTATCGACCAAAAAAAAAAAAATTCCCATTGAAAAGTAGTCCTGTAATTCCAATGCCTGGGCTCAATGAAATTTAGAGTAAGAATCAAGCTGGAAATTTCTACTTTGACATCTTGCAAGATAATCAGTTAGGCTGGGAATCTGGGACCAAGGGGGAACATAACAAAGGGCTTTCCGCTGAACAGAGCATCAAAGGTTTTGGGAAGTGGAGTTGACAGCCATTCATTTATTTAGACGTTGCTGAGTACTGACACTGTGCCAGGCACCGTGCTGGAGGACAGGGAGCTATAAATCACGAGCCATGTTAGTAAAATGGGATTTCTGCCACAGAGGGACTAATAAAGTAGTGAGCTCCCAGTTTCTGCAGCACCGGGCAGAGCCTAGAGGAGGATTCTGTGGAGCCGGGTGTTGGAGACGTACCCAGTGAATGGGCACCTGTTTACCTGGTGGACTTCCGAGAGGCACCTGCAAAGATGGAGCTTCCTCCAGGCCCGCTGCTATCCCCAGAGACAGTCGTACCTGCCGTCCTTGCTCTCAAACTTTTTCAGAGGGTCTGAATCACCAGGGGAGTTTAACAGCACCTGCTATCACGGGGCCCGCCCCCAAGAGGGGCTGATGCCCTGGATGACAAAGAGAGCACTACCTTCCATCCTCGATAACTCCCGCAACACCTGTGCTATCAGTTGACATTTCCGCAGCAGGAATTAGCAAGAATGTAACTGGAGTGCAACTCCCGATGGGCCGAGATATTTGTCTGTTTCACTTATTGCCATTTCCACAGTGCTTGGACCATATTAGATACTCAGTAGGTCTTTCCTGAATGAAGGGATTGCGCACATACACGCAGTGGCGGTAGGGGAAGGGAAGATGTCAAGAAGAAACAACAAGAAAGGGGTACCTCTAATAAGGAAGGCGCAAAGGTATGAAGTCTGAACTTGGCTTTTACCAAAGCTCTGCTGTGTTTGCGGAGATGCCTCTGGTCTTCACTCTGCGGAACTAGAATTAAGAGTTGAATGGCTTCTCTTAAACAAGCATCCTAAGAAATGCTGTGCTTATGGGAAAATAAACAATCAGTGCCTTTCAAATCCTGTAAAAGCTCCTGTCTGTGGCTATTTCTAACCCTCAGCCCCTGCCCCATTCGAAGGCCACACTGCCAAACATTTCAAGCTACAGGAATTCTTTGATGGGGTTCTGTATGCTCAGGGCTCACACACGTCCACCAGCTCATGGGGACTCAGGCCCCAGGAACAGCCCAGGAACAGCCCCGCCATCATGCCTCCTCCCTGAGGCCAGCGGGCCAGCTTGAACGCACAAATCTTAGAAATGGTAAGGGAGAAAAATCAGGACATCCCACCAGGTTAAGCAACACCTAATCAAATGTCTGGGTGCAAGGACTGTTACCAGATTTTTATAAAATTATTTTCAA
>ML110433.1:62438-75111 GCA_003697995.1 Taxidea taxus jeffersonii
AATTTTATAAAATTATTTTCAATGGGACAAGCTGTTTTGCTCCATATGTACCAAACATTAGGTTTTCAATGCTCTGGGGTCCTCCCCCCCCCCCAAAGTCCTTAAATCCTTTAAAAAATTCTCAGTTCTGGGAGCGCCTGGGTGGCTCAGTGGGTTAAAGCCTCTGCTTTCGGCTCAGGTCGTGATCCCGGGGTCCTGGGATGGAGCCCCGCATCAGGCTCTCTGCTCAGCGGGGAACCTGCTTCCCCTGCTTCTCTGCCTACTTGTGATCTCTGTCTGTCAAATAAATAAATAAAATCTTTAAAAAAAATTCTCAGTTCTGGTTTTGACTTGAGTCCACTCCTTCTTTATACACCTTTTCTCCTTTCTTTCCTCGCTCATCATTTCTGTACTTGGCTGAGTTCTTTTACTTTGGCCCAACAATGGGTGGGCCTCTAGAGGAGGACAGAAAGGGAGCGGGTCTCTTTAACAGAACCAAGCAGATCACAAAATGTCTGTCAAAGGAACATGTCTGCCTCAAGCTTCCCACTCTGATGGGCTCAGTGCCGAGCTCTGATTTGCTCTAGTTAAAAAAAAAAAAAAAAAATCCCCTAATTTTACTGTCAAGATTTTGAGAAGCATTCTCATGGTTTTAAAGAGATTATTGCATAATTTGTTCATGTTTAAAGAATTATATTGTTAAATAAATTTAGCTCTCCAGATTCTAAATGACAAAAACAAGTGAAGTTACATCATTTGAATTATGAAGTGATAATGTCTTCCAATTCTGCCCCAATCAAAAGTGTAACAGTTTAAAGCTTATAATAATCATGTTCAAACATATTCAGATTATAATTACTTTTCTTCTGATAATGATAGCCCGTCTGATTGGATGATTACCTATTTGACTTTGATAAGTCTCAGAGGTCAAAAAAGGGATAATTGCAGACATCTGTTTTCTATGGAAAATATAATCTCAGAAAATAGTGTTTAAAGTGACATCTGCAAATATGTGTTTTAGAAAGAAACTCGTTGCACATTTAAAATCACAGGGAAAAGAAGCAATTCCTAAGCTACTATGTCTCACACTGTCTATGTAAATAGATGAACAAGTTTAACTTACTAGTATTCATGTATGCATAAGTAATTACAAGCAGGCATGATTATATTTTGTGCAGGTAGAATTAGAGATGGAAATAGACTATGAGAAAAGAATTTGAAAGGGTCTATGACATGGAACGATACAGAAGCTTTTTCTCTTTACTTTTGTCTAATTCAGTCCAGATATATAAAGGTGCAACCATTTTCCCGGTTGTTTTTAATTTGCAGCTGGAAGATTTTCGTCCCCTGGCTATCTCTGTGTGGACAGCCTTCTCCACTTAGGAGATGGCTCTTAGTGGGGGAAAAGGCTCATTCATGGCTGCCATGATTCTCTCTGCACAGGAGATTTTCTCCCTCTGCAGGTGCATCACCTTTAAAACCCTCAGGGAGATGCCAAGAACCTCTCCCTTCCTCCAGCCAACAGCTGCATTTTGCAATAAAAAGGGAAAAGTTTCTTTAATATTCCTTTCCACACATGCTAAAACTCCCTCGGTTTTAAGTTACGAACTCGGAATTTGGGTAATCACTTTTCCGAGGCCAAGCTTCTCAAGATAAAACTTTCACCACAGCACTTCCCTTCTCAAAAGCCTTCCATGGTTCCCCAGTGTTTACAGAAGGAATTCCAAACTTCATAGCAATTCACAAGCCTTCATCATCTGACCTTAACCTATTTTTCTCAACCGTATCTTCTACGTGAGACCCTTTTGATATGTCCATCTAACACCAAGGCAGGTTCAACTCTCCTGCCTTTTGTCTAGATTTCACCTCTCCATGTCATCTTTGCCCATTAATCTTTTGTTGGTGGTCGTTGTTTAGTTTTTGCACCTCAAGTGCACAGAACTTGATAAATCATAAACTTTGGCTCATAACACACTAGTATGATTGGTCTGGGCAAGAGCGTCTTCTGTAGTTATTCACCCATATTCAAATTTCCCCAAGTCTGCCTTAAATCCTGTCTTTTCAGCAAGGTCTTCCTCTATACGTATAGGGATGGTCACTCTGCCAAGAGAGCTCTTTCTCTCCTCTGAACAATTAGAGCATCTATTACCTAGGGTCTAGACCTCCATTTGCATATTGCATGCAGCATAGCACCACTGTTGTGTCTAGACACATCTGCAGCTGGAGTTGGCTGTGTCCTGCTCTGTGGTATGTACTCTATGATTGCTGTTACCAAATTGTGTTGTATTTTATCTGCGTCTGTCTTCTCCACGAAAGAGTTAGTTCCCTGAGGCCAGACTCAGTTTCTCATCCATCTGGGCACCCCAAATGCCAACCATAGTACCAGACAAGTTCTGTTTAGTAAGCAGTCCTTAGCTATTTTAGGGAAACTACATTATAAACTCCTAGGAAGCATTGAAGGAGCCACAGAATTTCAGGCAAGGAAAGGATCTCCTGAGTCCTATTCCTTCCGCTCTCTCACTGTGCCTAGAGGGGACTTAGCAGATGTAAGGATTCGGTGAATATCAGTGATGGACTGATGCTTAAACTTCTTCAGAAAATTAATGAACCCTATATGTTAGGGAGGGCGACCAACTTAGCTCAGTTTCCCCCCTAATGGTCCTGGTTTTAAAACAAAAAGTTCCATGTCTGGGAATTACTCTTGGGCCCAGGTAAACCAGGACAGCTGGGCAGCCCAGTTAGAGTCTTATGCACATACCAACAACATAAATGCTAATAATTTTCCTCTCTCCTGGTTAAAGACTTCTGAGGACCACTTTGGCAAACTTAACTTGAATTTCTGTAAATTTGAAAGTGAGTTTTTAAAAGTTTCTTGAAGATTAAGTCTAAAATTCAGGCCCTTAGAGAGGGGAAAAAAACCACAAGAGACTCTTAAGGATAGAGAACAAATTGAGGGTTGATGGTGGGAGGTGGATGGGGGATAGGCTAGATGGGCTAGATAGTTATTAAGGAGGGTACTTGTGACGAGCACTGGGTACTGTATGTAAGTGATGAATCACTGAATTCCATTCCTGAAACCAATATTGCACTATATGTTAACTAACTAGAATTTAAGCAAAAATAAAAAATAAAATAAATTTCAGGCTCTTCAGAATTAAACATTTTTTAATGTATTGTTATTCCTCTACCGTACTGTTATTCTCCTACTCTAAATGAGTAAGATTTCATTTTTTAAAAAAAGATTTTCTTATTTATTTGAGAGAGAGAGAGTGCACAAGCAGTGGAGAGGGAGAAACAGACTGCCCATCCACTAGGGAGCCAGACGCTCGGCTCCATCCCAGAACCCTGGGGTCATGAGTTGGGTTGAAGGCAGATGCTTAATGGACTGAGCCACCCAGACACCCCAAATGAGTAGGATTTTAAAGGTAACTGAGACATTTCACTGCTGGGGGGGTTTGCTCTTTTGAGAGAGAAAATAGACATAGATTAACAGAGATTTAAGTCTATGCCTTTTTGGCCAAGAACCAATCAGGTGAGCTCCCTTACCTTCTGGTAGAGGTCACACCCCACAAGGCTGCAGACCCCTCCCAGTGGGGCGATGTTGCAAGCTAACTAGTCCCTTTTGTGTAAGACCAGCCTCCTCCCATCCTCTCGGAAATCTTTTATTAAATCTCTATGAATTTTCATATTCTTCACACTGTTCCATTTTTATTCCATTCCACGTCCATGGTTATTGAGGGAATATTTACTTGCTATTGAAGGAAATCATGTGGGATGTATAGTCAATAATTTCATCAAGGAATAACTTATCTTTGTGCTTTGGGTGGAAAAGGGAGGGAAATAGTTTCACTCCAAATAGCTTATGAGCTTTTGAAGAATATTTACAAAGAGATATTTTTAGACAAAGAGATTATTATTTTCCCATTTTAGTAGAAAAGCAGTATAAAAACAAACAAAGCCTGAAACAAAACAAAACAGTAGAGACATAACCAAAGAATGTGATGGCCACTGATTTCTGTATTAGTTACTTAACAAATACAACCCACAGAGTATACATGCTTGTTTCTGGGGAAAGACTCAAATGAGAATTATCCTGGATGTAACTTATATGATTAAAGATTTGCTGGCTTTCTAAAGAGAGAGAGAAGGTAAAACAAACACAAAAATTTAAAAGACAAACAACCATTTTATTTTGTCAAAAGCAGAAAAAAAAAAACGTTTAGCAAAAGCAAATGTTTGCAATAATGGGTTTTGAACTGTGGCACAATTGACATGATTTTATTTTTGCTTCTTTGAGATATCTGTGTGAACGGAGTCTAGCTAGCCAAGGGAGTGATTCTCTTTTATGCCAGGAAAACTGACTCCCAGCTAACAGCCATCTTCATTCTGTGACATAACTCTGGTCCTAATGGTCATCATTTCTTGCCTGGGCAACTGTAATGATTTCTTTCCTGTATTCACTCTGCATACCCACACCATCTGTTCTTCACAATACAGATAGCATCAATGGTCATTTGTATATATGATCAAGTCATCCTCCTTCATCCTCCCATTCTCTGCTTAAATCCTTATTTGGGTATGAAGTACTCTGATCTGAGGAACAAGATCCTTAACATGGTCCTAAAGACCCTGTGTACTTTGGCCTCATGTGCCTTTCCATCTCTTCATGTACCTGTCTTTCACTGTCTCTTTGCACTCCATCAAGCATTTCATCCAGTACACCTGCCATGCTTCCTCCCACCACAGGGCCTTTGCACATGTTGTTGCTTCTACCAGGAACATTCTCTCTCTCCCATGAACCATTTAGTTAAGTCCTTTTATTCCTTCAGAGTGCATGTCCTCAGGAAAGACTTCCCAGCAACCCTAATACAGGTCAAATTCCTTTGAGAATACTGAACACTAGATCTAAACAAACTTAGTCAATAGCACTGTACCTAAGCAGACCATCTTGTCCCCTCCCTACATGAAAGTGCCTTCCCTGAAGGAGGAGAGCAGAACATGCTTCCAGGAGACAACTTGTTCTCAAGAAGGAGAGGAGGAATGGGCAAGCTGAAACTCAGCTTCTTCCAAAGTCCCCATTTTATTAAATCATTCTTCCTTCCCTGGGGCAAAGTAAAAGGAGCAGGAGCCCAGGAGTTTTATGCTAATGATTCGCCTTCCATAGGTATGAGGAAGAAGGGTTTTCCCCCAACAATAAAGGATGAAAAATTATTTCTGGTAATGAGTTCCTCATTTCTTCACTGGTTGAGTGAACAGGTTAAGCTACGTAAGCCCTAAAGCCTTTTGCAGCCCCCAAATTTGTGAAACAACTCCAACTACAGTATTCATGGCTTCAAATGTTGGTTATTTGAGTAATATGGGAAGCTGCCATAGGCAGTGCTGTATTTCCTGCTTTTTAGCCCATCTTTGTCACCTTGGGTCCCAGAGAACTTGCCTCTGCCTTGTCAGTCCCTTGTCCAATTAGCCAGGGCTGAGGAGCTTGTGGCCTTCCCCATGTCTCCAACTTAGGACCACTTTGGGTAGGGGGACTGTGGGAAGCTTCACTTGAACACTCTCCCTGCTCCCCTAATCAGCTTATTTAGGGGAAAGCAGGACAAATGCGAAATGGGAGGGTTGGAAATTAAGCCCCTTAAGCAACTGGGGAGTCTCTGGGAAACTGGGGGTCTCACCTCTGACCTCAGTTATCCCTGTTCTACAGTGATCAGTGCATTTTCTCATCTTGAGAGCTCTCTAAAATGTATCCCTTGCAAATGGTGAGGACATTGAGTGTCCTATATACATATAAATAGCATCCTTAATCATCATCAACCACATGCACTGTGCCCTCCTTAAGATGTTGCAGGAAAACAACTAGGGCATTCCCATGGCCTTCAGAGGGATTTTCCTTGATTCTGTAGAGCCTTGAGTAATATTGAAGAGCTACTTTTGCGTTTATTCTAGTCTTAGGCTTGTACATTATAATATTAGTGGTTTAAATTTCCATAGATTTCAAGGTTCAGAAGAGTTCTGGGGAGTCATTTAAATTCATCCCCCTGTGGATCTCTACGTAGAGCTGCAACTTGGCTAACAAAGACAAATGGTTTTCTATCTGATCTGGAAAGGTCTCCAGGGTAAGATTCTGTAACCAACCACAGTAAACACGGATTACTAACATGAGTGTGCCCTCTCATTAAGAAAACCGGCTGTGTGAAGCCTAAGTGGCAGGATGATTTATTGAGATGTTAATCTGTGCTTTGTTCTTTGTAATTTGCCTCTCCCACCCAGTCTCCCTACCTCTTGGAGGTAGCCAGTTCTATCTCCCTTCTCTGGGAGGTGACAGAATTTACGTGCAGTGCACCCTGTCCCTATTGCTTTAGTAGACAGGAGCACGGAGGAATGGGGTGCACTTGCCCATGCGCTAATCCTAAAGTCAGATTCCAACCCCTCAAGGACTGGTGGAGAGAGGCACGCTCCTTCGAGAGGATGGCACTGCCCTAGGAAACAGAGGCAGGTAGCTAGAAGCTCTTAGAAAATGGTTTTTAGGGGCACCTGGGTGGCTCAGTGGGTTAGGCCGCTGCCTTCAGCTCAGGTCATGGTCTCAGGGTCCTGGGATCGAGTCCCACATCGGGCTCTCTGCTCAGTGGGGAGCCTGCTTCCCCCTCTCTCTCTGCCTACTTGTGTTCTCTCTATCTGTCAAATAAATTAAAAAAAAAAAAAGAAAGAAAATGGTTTTTAGCTCTTTGACCTCTGTTTGATCATCTGTAAATGAGCGGCTCATCTAATGATTTATAGACTTCCCTGCTCTTGATTCTGTGGGATGATCAGTCCGTGAAGCCGCGATGCCACAGGACCCCTGTGGTGCATTTGTTTCAAGGTTTTTGGGGCAGAGTGGCCAGTTTTGGCAAATGAAAGAGTACATGCAGTGTTGGAGACCTACTTATACTAAAAAACTACTTGTTGTCTATGTAAAATTCACGTTTAATTGGGTATTGTATAGTTGACCTGGTAACCCTATTTGGGGCACCTGTATTTTGAGGGATGGGAGGCTAAGCGTGGAAGAAGCTGACATCCGTTCCTGCCCGCCAGACCGCGCACCCAGTGTCCAGGAAGCAGGTGCGTGTGATTTCTTTCCCTGTGAGTATGCCTATTTATTTTTAAGTTTAGAAGTGGACATTTTGAATGAGACAGTTTCCTTCAAAATCTTCAAAATGAGGGGTGCCTGGGTGGCTCAGTGGGTTAAAGCCTCTGCCATCTGCTCAGGTCATGATCCCAGGTTCCTGGGATCAAGCCCCGAATCGGGCTCTCTGCTCAGGAGGGAGCCTGCTTCCTCCTCTCTCTCTGCCTGCCTCTCTGCCTGCTTGTGATCTCTGTCTGTCAAATAAATAAAATCTTTTAAAAAAATCTTCAAAATGAATACTTAATAGGAAAAATGGAAATGGGATCTATGGGGTGTCTGGGAGGCTCAGTCGGTTAAGTGTCTTCCTTTGGCTCAGGTCATGATCCTGGGGTCCTAGGATCGAGCCCTTCATGAGGCTCCCTGCATGATGGGCAGCCTATTTCTCCTTCTCCTTCTGCCTGCCACTCCCCCTGCTTTGTCTCTCTCTCTCTAATAAATAAATAAAATCTTTAAAGAAGATTTTATTTATTTATTTGACAAAATCACAAGTAGGCAGAGAGGCAGGCAGAGAGAGAGTGGGGGGAAAGCAGGCTCCCTGCTGAGCAGAGAGCCCCATGCAGGGCTGGATCCCAGGATCCTGAGAGCATGACCTGAGCTGAAGGCAGAGGCTTAACCCACGGAGCCACCCAGGTGCCCCATAAATAAAATCTTTGAAAAAAGATGGGATCTGCCCATTTAGTGAAGACCCAAATTTCTAAACTTTATAGAAATTAGAAACCAGACCAAACAATCCTAAAGTAAGGAGAAGCCAACTGCTCAAATGCTCAAAATGAGGGAAGTTCTGCTACATCACCTTTCCCAGGGAGGACATGACAGGTGTTAGCAGTAGGAGTTATATTTTTCAGCTGCCCTCAAAATCTCTATGAAACAGGGAAGCAAATGGAGTCAAGGTTCCCATTGCCTTTTCTACAGCACTGTAAGCTTTTTCAAAAATGTGCCTTTGAACTTTTCATTCTTTATTTTGGAATTGCATTTAATATCATTCTCTGATTGAAGGAAATCATCTGTGAATCGAGCCAACCCTGATGACACAGGTTGGGCTGCCTGTGATTTCTTGACACAAAACAGGTCAGGATCTAAAACCAAATGTGGAAAGAAACCTGATTTATATTTCATCCAATTAGTGCACATATGACCTTGGTGTGAAAGGAACATGGCCTTGGGTAAAAGGACTCTCTCATTGATTTATCCCATTTTTAATCAAAGAAAGGTATACCAACACACAGAGGATGCCGTAACTCATATTCTCAAGATTGAATGCTGTGAAAATTTGCAGGAAATTTAGCATTGAATGTATCCTCACCCATAACAAGGAGATCACTCCATTAGTGAGTAGATCTGGGCACCAAATTAGAAGTCTACGTCCAGTTTTAATAATTTAGTGGGATCTGAAGCTTTGTGAGTGAGAATGACTGCCTCCTAATGCCTTCAGTGCAACTATGTTGAGTTGAGAGTAACATAAATATGGTCTTCAGGAAATAGTTACCCTTTAAAGGGGTGTGTGTGTGTGACAGAGACACACAGAGATCGAGGGAGAGAATCTGAGAGACTGCATGAAAGCCACTCATTTATCAATGTTCAATTTCCCTCATTGTCAACCTGATCTCTCTGTTCATATTTTACAATCTGGAAATAGGTTTGCTTTGAGTCACAGGAAGTGCCAAAAACCCCCATCTATTACTCCTAATTTGTTTTATCAAGAGGTTTTGCCTTACTTGCACTCACAGGAAGGGCACATGGAAAGCATTTCGGGGCTATTAGGCTGGGAAATACATGGGCACAGTCTGGATTCAGAACCCTTCTTCTAAAATGCATTTCAGAACAACTTACCAGGCTCATGCATTTTCCGAGGGGCAGGACTGTCCTGCAAAATAGACAAAATGGTTCAACTTCAAGTAGGTAGACAACCGTTTAATTTTACAAGAGAATTTTAAAGGTGCCTACCTAACCTTGGAAATGTTCTGATGCGAAACAGGATTGGAGGGTCTGGGGCAGGGCTGCTCCCCCAAGGGGAACAGAGGTTGGGTTGAAAGTGGAAAGAACTTGGATCAGATGTGATGTTGTTTAATCAAGGTTAAGCCTTAGGCTGTTACCAAGGAGAGGAAGAGCCAGTGAATAATTGTTACTTACCTCTCTCTCTCTCTCTCTCTAAAAAAAAAAAGGAAAAGAATGAAGGAAGGAAGGGACACGATTAGACCCTGTAGGTTATTTCTGAATAATGGAAATACTTTAAATTCTTGTTGTAATTAATCAAATCTATGTTCTTTCAGAGTAGAAAACTAAATGGATGCATCATTAATGGCTTAGTGTAAAAGTACAATCATGCAAATTTAACATGGCCTTCCCTTCATTCCAAGTGAAGACTAAAGATAACAGTTAACATCTTGAGCTTTCACTGTGTGCTAGACAGACATCTTTGTTGCAAGCTCTGCATGCATTATTTTCCTGCAACCACGGGTGAGGAAACTGAGGCTTACAGAATCAAAGCGGATTGCCACATCTCAGAGTTTGTATATGGTGCAGCGTGGACTGGAGTCTCGGCGGTCTTACGCCGAAGTTGCGTTCATGGTCATTGTGCTAGATTTCATTCCCTGCCTGCCCGCAACAGACTCATCCTTGCAATCAGGGACAGGTTTTTCTTAAGGAGCCGAAGAAGAGAAGAGCCAATTTAGATGATAGGAGGAAAATTGTGGCAGAGCACACCTCGGTCACAGATAGCTCTTTGAAAATCCCAGGTGACTGAACTGAAATAAATGGCAACAATGTACTTATGGGAGGAGGCAGGGCATGGTTTACTGTCCTAGTGGGTCAGCAACTGGCGAGACAGACTAATGCTGGAGCCAGCAGGAGAGGAGCTCTTGGTCAGCAGTGTAAAAAGCTGGGGCATTCTGTGGGTGTCCCTAGATTTATACTTTTGTTGTTTGGCTTACAGAGATAACAAGAGAAATAATATGGAAATGGGGCTTTTCCAAGTTTCTGAACTTTACATGGGAATGCAGAGTTTCCCTTGTAAGAAAGGTGGGGTGGGGAAGCACCCTCTCCTGCTTTCAGTGGACCAAGACAACGCTGAGCACTATGTACCATGTGAATGGCCCCACTTAGAAGCGACACGAGGAGGAGCCAGACAGACCCGGCTTCCCACTCCTGATCCTCCACGCAGGCAGGTCCCTTAACCTCCCAGACTCAGTTTCCTTACCTGGGAATTAGATTCCAGATCTAATTACTGGGAATTTGTTTCCTAAGCCGTGGGACTAGGATGCTTCTCTGAGTTGTCACGAGGCTCAGAGATCACGTACCTGGCACAGAGCAGGTGCTTGGTAAGTGGTTGTGATTATAGGCCCGCAGTTTTTACTGAGTGGGTGAGAGAAGGCTAAACCAAGAAAGGAAAACACTGTAAAGGCTGAAAAAGAAAACGAGGGCATCTGGCCTGAGGTCCCTGCTGTCGCTCCTCCCTAACTCTGTCCTTTTAATGAGCCATATGCAGCTTCCGATAGATGAGATCTGGTGTCTGCAAAGACACAACAGAGCCAAAAGGCGATGTAACATGGAATTATAGACCACATTTCCCTCTAATGAGCCAGCCTGCTCGTTAAGGATGCAGTGCCTCTTGGAGCCCAGACTGGGCAGTGTGGGCAGTTGTGCGCCTGCCCCCTCCTCGCATGTGCGCACGGGTGGTTTGAGCACACGAGCTTGCCTGCCAATATCACGGCTGGTTAGTCCCCAGCCCCGTGCTGGGCGGTGTGATGTATGCGGGAGGCGGGGTGCTGGAGCCTGCTTGCTAAGGACAACCATGGGAGCCACACAGCCCTTGAGCTACTTGGGAAATGGCCTCTCCCGGCCGGTGACACTCTCAAGACCCGGCCGAGAGAAGAGCTGCTCCAGAAGTGAGAAGAAGAAGGGGCACTCGCTCTTCCCGCAAAGGGCTTCCTGCTCAGCTGGAAGACCACACACACCCCCACGCAGGTACACACACCACACGTGCACTGTACGCCCATGGCACGCGTATGCAGAGCATGTACAGACCACACACACACACACCGTGCTTCACACGCGTGCGCACATACGACATGCACTAAATATGTGCACACATAGGCATACCGCACCCACACAGGCACACCCAACATACATGCCCTCTGCCTATATCACAAATGTATACACACATCACACATGTACCTATCACATTCAGACCGCAGACACACACACACCACTTACCACACACATTTGCGCAGATCTCACACACCACACATTACACACATGTATACATGTGTACCAAACACATGCACCACACTACACATACCACACATGCGTGAGCCACACACAGCACATATGCACATTTCCATCCATATCCTTATCCTTTACATCCATACACACGCACCCCACACCATACTCACGCACACATGCCACACAGAGCACACATTTGTACATACTATATGCAGACACCACACATGCACACGAACACTTACCCCCCACCTATATCACATATGCCTTCACGCATGTACAGGTGCTACTCCCCAGAACCACATGTATACTACATGCGTGTAAACATGTATAGCAATGCCACATGTGCGTACATGCATGATGCCCACCTACACAGAGCACACTTAGTACACACACCACGTACGATACAACTGATCCTACCCCCCCACGCAACACATACACATGCCACACACACACGCGCGTGTTACCTTTCACAAACTCCATAAACACACATGACAAGCACATACAAAACGTGCCTTGCTGTGTCCCCTTGCAAGAACGTGCCCCCCTAGGGACCTGGACACTAAACCCACAGAGCTCAGAGTGGCAGGGACGGGAAGCACAAATTGAGGCTGGAAGTGGCTAGGCCTGGCGGACTCTGGATGATGTGGTCTGTGATACTATGAGGGACTTCATGGGTCTGCTCCCCTCTTTTCTTCACTGTGAAATGGGTCCTCTGTGGGATGTGATGTTGTTAGGGATTCTGAGACTGTGGATCAAACAGACTACAGAGCCCCTGGATAGTGTGCTGACTGAGGCTCTGGGGGCAGGAAAGACAAATTCATTTTGTGAAGGGGAGTTGCTGATCCTTCAAAGGCGGGAGAGACCCAGATTAGGAGACTTGTTACCAAATGGCCCACTGGTCTCCTTAAGGAGTGCCACATCAGGGCCTCCATATTGATCTTTGTTGCTGACAGGCTGGGCATGCCAAAGGCAGCATCTAGGTCAGCCTCATTAAACGGAAGCCAGTACTGTTGGGTCCATCCATGGTCTCCATCTCTGTCCTTGTGGCCATTCCTTTAATGTGGCCATTATGCCAGTTCTGAGACAGCTGATGACAAAGAATGCCTAACACCAACTGGCCGAGTCACATTGTCTACTTGGTTATTCAGTCCCTCTTCCATGAGGATGCTTTTTTAGTGCGTGTTAAAGTGTGATACAACAATCTTGACACTTATTGCTCAAACCCCTATGTCCGCCTCAAGACTGCTCACCAGTCTTCCAGTCCTTTCACTCCAGGCTCTGGCTAGCCCAGGAATCTCTGTACAATTGATCCTTGAA
>ML110433.1:75511-89403 GCA_003697995.1 Taxidea taxus jeffersonii
GACATGAGTTTGGACTGTGCAGGTCTGCTTCTATGTGGATTTTTTTTTGGACACAGTACGGTACAGGACTGTATATGTATTTTCCTTATGATTTACTTAATAACCTCTTTTCTCTAGCTGACTTTAGGGTAGGGTATAGTATACAAGACACACAACATATAAAATATGTGTTAATCAACCCTTTATGTTATTGGCAAAGCTTCTGATCAACAATAGGCTATTAGTAGTTAAGTTTGGTGGGAGTCAAAATCATAGGCAGATTTTCAATTGCACTGAGGTTCAGTGCCCCTAACCCCTGCATTGTTCATGGGTCAACTCTATGTCCTCACCTCAGGTCACAAAATGGACGATCAGGTGCAATGCTCACTGCTCTGCCCATTGGGAAGCTCTTTCTTCTCCACTATTTTTCAAGGTCACCCCCTGAATGTGGCTTTATTACTGCTGTCGTTCATTTTTGGCCTGTCCCCTGTATTGAGCCACGCAACAGACAATTCTCCATGGGTCGCTTATTTCTGCATGTTTGCAAGGAGAAGCCCTAACTACCTTTTTTCCATGTCATCTTTTCCAGGAGGTTTGTATAAGGAATGGGCTTGTGGTTCTCCAAAGCAAAAATTGGGCGTGCTTATCGTCCACCATAGAAGACTTGGGTTTCGTAAGTTCAAGGTCTCTCTCCTATAATTCAACCTACCACGTGTGCACGTGCCACTTAGCACTCTTTACATTACTTTATAGGAAATGGAAGTCAGGTAACTGCTGCAAAACTAGCAAACAAGCAAAACCCAAGCACTGTCACCCCAGCTACTACTATTGTGCTCAGTAAGAAAGTTCTTGGTCTCTATCTTTACATCTCTTAGCTGCAATGCAACTATGGCAGGATAACTTGTTCTTGACAAGCTGACCTGCCACAAACCTAGCTTGGACTTTCTCTCTCTCTCCTCCTTTAACCAGTCTATGGGATACTCCTATGGTGACATGTGGAGAGGTTGGGATAGGCACTTGGGCAACCATGATGGGTGACAAAGGGGTCTGGGCTCCCTGCTCATACAACTTCCTTATGCTTCTTGTTCCAATCATTTCTGTCTCACAACTGACTACTTCTGAGCCTACCCGACTTTTTGGCTTGGTGGCTCCAACAGAACCTAGATCACAGTGGGGAGCCTGGCTGCATAGTCATGTGATGCCTGGGGGTTAGCTTTAGCTTTCAATCAGAAACATGCCCCATATTATGTCAGGAGCTTTCTCAAAAGACATACAATTTTGCTGTAGACAGCATGGCATTCTTAAAGAATCCCAGAGACTTGTGTCATTGTTTTCTCACTGGAATTTGCCATAAATTCCATACTATATCTTTTCCTACTACTGACACCTGCAACACCATAGGGTCTGTGGGATCATATGGCCCACATGGCAGGGCAGCCTGGAGCTCCTACAGAACCCATTCCTACTCGAGGTCCCACTGAAAGCGGGCAGTGCTGTGTGTCATCTGGTATATGGGCTGGAACAGTATTCCTAAGGGTGGAATGTACTATCTTCAGAAGAGGCCAAAGAGACCCATCAGGTGCTGTGCTTCCCTTTTTGGAATAAGGATGCAAGACATTTGTCTTTTACTTTAGCAGGGAGACCCTGGACCCCTAGAGCCTTCACTGCAGTAGCAACTCCCTGATTCTTCATTTATCACTCTGCGATCTATGTATCTTCTTCCCAAGGCCCCCGTATGTAGGAACCTCTTGCTTATCTCGCCCAAGCAACATGATGTCATCTACATAATAGATCAATGTAATGTAATGTACAAGGTTCAGATCTCCAGGGGCTGTGTTGTGGCAGAGGGTGAGTGAGTGAAAAAAGCCTGAAAACAGGATTGTTTTTTAGTCACCAAATCAGAGGGTATGTACCCTATACCTGAAGTGTATTAGTCTGTTCTAGCAGTGAAATCACATGTGGCACAGAAGCTTTTATCAGGATGACTAACTACCTGGCTAAGTCTGAGTAGACAATAGCTATTCTCAAGGACCCAACTTGATCCTCCCAACCTGATGGGGCCAGACCAGCAAATTTAACATGGATAGGTTGGGGTTTATCACCCTGTACCCTTTGAGTCTTTAATGGGCACAAGTTTCCACTCCTAGGATATGATATTGTTTTAGATTTGCCATCTTAGTTAGAGATTGGGTGGGGAGCGAGGGCAATTTCAGAGGCTTCCTTTTGCCCTCCCCTGCTATGACAGCTCATACCCAATATGCCAAGGATCCAATGTGCGGGTTACACCAAATGCCAAGTGTATGCATTCCTAGTCAGGGACTGGAGACATGACTATTGGGTGGATCCACAGAGCACTTAGAGGACACCATGTAAGCCAAGCTTTAGCCAGGACTGACTTTATTTCCTGGCCCTGTGCACCCCAACTGTAACAGAGGGCTGTGATAACACTTCAGGTCTCCAGGTATCCATGCCAACTCAGACCTGTATCTGATAGCCTCAAAATATTTGGGTGTTTTCCTTTCTTTTCCTGGAGACACTTCAGGTCTCCGGGTATCCATGCCAACTCAGACCTGTATCTGATAGCCTCAAAATATTTGGGTGCTTTCCTTTCCCCAGTATATGAGGTCTCTTTTGGAAAGGACTAGGGGAACCATCATGATTTACACTTGCCAGAATGCTGTAGTGTCATTTTTGCCTAGCGATTGGGCCACCCCTTTAGTCAGTGGGATCCAGATCTGAAAATCTTTGCAGGGCCAGGAAATAAAGCAAACGGTGATGACTTTTTACTGGACCATGCTCTGCTACAGCTTCTCCATTCATGCCTTCTTCTGATTGGAGGTATTAATTAGCACCCTCATTGCCTGACCATCATTCAACCATTTTGATTAAGCATGCTCAAGATCTTAATTCCAGGGGTGCTCCTTTGGCTCCTGATGGTTCATGCTAGCTAATTCTCACAGTTCCATTGAGATATAATCTCTATTTTTCCTTATCAAACCCAATACATCCTCAGCTGAATTTTGGTGAAATTCAGTCATCATTTTTGGCATGGAAGCCAGAATAAAAGATGGGATAACTCCTGGGGGTGGAGGCAAGGGCACCTGATACCTTGCTGAGGAAAGGACCCTATAGTATCTTTCTGAATTACAAAAATACTAGCTTTTACTCAGCAGGAGGGGGGGGTGTTGGGGAGTGGGGGCACCCATAAAAGCTCTGAGGGTTAGGAGGGACCCGAGGAATCAATTTCTTAGGAATATCTACCCAGATACTCCTGTCCCAGCTTTTAAGGTCTCTTGCTTTCCCAACCAGGGCCTTGATCCTATAACAGATCTGTCTTGGCTGAGCAATGAAACATCACTGAGGCTTTGCAATCCTATTAACTATCAGATTCTGAGTTTGCTCCTCAACTGTGTCTGCTCTTCCACTGCCTAAGATGAAAGCCTCTTTATAAACTACCAATAAGGCCCTCTGGCTCCCACACTCAGCTTTTATCTGTACGTTAACTGCACTTGGATTCTTATTATTTCCCTGCAGGCCACCAGTACAACTTAGTAGCAACCAGTAAATTCTACTATCCTTGTAGACTATGTTCCCCCACACATCCTTCAAACATCTTAATCACTGCACAGGCATTCTCCCTCACTGGAATATTTTCCCAGGCCAGCACACATGAATCTTCAATAGCCAAGTTGCCAATTTATGCCAGGGAGTGTCTGTATCCCACATACCACTAAGGATGAGATCCTCCCGGTCAACCAGGTTGTGAGCAATCCAGTTGCAAAACCCATCTTAACAACAGCTTACTCAGACTACTCTTGGTGTCTCCTCTGTCTTTCAAGCAGCAGATACCCACACAGGTTTAGATATGGAAGATATTTATTGGAGTAAATAGTCATAAAGTATAAAAGGGGAACAGGAGTGTGCAGGAAGAATCTTTAGACTCAGTGCACTTCTGACATCTAAGAAAGAAGACAGGGAAGGAAGAGTTGAGTAGGAAGAGCCTTGACCCTAGTGGGATTTTAACTACGTCTTGGCCAGGTCAACGGAAAGACCCTGAGTCAAAGTTGCTCATGAGACAATTCCACATTGAGGAGGAACGGACTGGTCTGCTAACCCCACCGTTCTCCGTCATTGATTGGGAGCAGTCCAGAAACCCAGTGGATCCAAAGGTACAAGAGCTAGAGACTGTCAGTCAGCTAGGACCCCCAAAGCAGGTTATCTTAGAAGGAGAACTGAGTGATGTACCTTCATGACCACCATCATGGGAGAACAGTCCCTCCTATAGGATTGATGGGGAGAGATACCAAGAGGACAGCAAAGCACAGACAGCCTCTGGTCACTCTTGAAAAAGTAAGGAGAAGCAAAAAAAATCAGGGTGAGGGTCCCTGGGAATCAGCTTCTAACTTAGCTTTCCCCTATTTAGTCATTAATTTCTACCCCCTGCTTTGGTCAGATTGGGAAGAAGCTAAAGAAGACCTCTAGGATCCAAAATATTTTAAAACAGAGGCACTTGTAATTGGAGTCTACAACACATATTGGCAGGTGTGGTAACTATCATGACTTCCAAAGCACCAAGTAATGTTGTCTCAGACATATATGGCAGATGTATCAGGCAAGGTCGCCCACTTGGAATGCCCACCTCACTCCAACTTCCAGTGATTCTCTCCATCCACAGATAGGAGAATAAGCCAGTGTCCACATCAAGGAAAGGTATTGAGGAGGGGGCAGTAACCTGCCAAGCAGTTCTCACTTTACCTGCCATGGAAGCACCTGATGGCAACATGAAAACAAGTGATTCCTAAGCTCTTACTGCTTCAGTGTATGCATGAACATAAAAGTTCTCTGCTCACGTCAATGCAATTCTCCATCTAATTACCTAATTACCCAGCCCATTTCCAGGAAGGGACCTGGAGAGTTCATCTGGGCCCTGGAGAGCTCATCTGGGTACAATGTTAATTGGCTGACCAACTGACTGAATTCTCCTGCTTAAAAACTTGGAGGAAATGAGTCCAAATTCTGACAACAGGAAATTTTGGTGGCTGTGTTCTTTTTCTTGGGCTAGTGGAGATTATATTAAGGGTCACCCTCATCTCTAGACCCACATCTGACCACTGGGTTTGGAGTTCTAGTTTCATGGAATTTCAAGGTCGGAAAGCCAAACACACTCCCCCCTCAAACCCCATGACCCGAAATGTTGGCAATGTTTTCATACAGATGTACAGAAATGGTGATGCCATCCATGTGAACTCTGGTATCATGTTTGCTTCTCTTTCTGCTGATCTGGACACAGCTAGCTACTGAGCCACGTTCTGGCTCTTACAATTATTTGCTGTCCAAGGTTTTCGATGTCCAAATGTCTGGGCCCTGTGACTTGAGAGCTCGCACACTGTGCACAAATGTAGTTATGATACTAAATTTGAAATCAAATTTAATCCTAACTTCCCCCTGCCATCCCACACACTCCCATCTCACTATGCAATCAGCTGGCATATGGCTTAGGAAATATCAGCCATACACCAGTAAAAACAAGGCACAGTTAGGAAGCATATCGCTGTCAAGAAACCATGCAATTAATTTCAAAGTAAAAAATAATTGGATTATCTGTGCTATGGTTTTCTTCATTAGTGCAGATAATTGGGAGATTTTAGTAGTATATTTCCTTCCTTCTTGAAGAAAATGCTTATAATATAATGACGGGAATCCCTCCCCTTCAAGTTTCTCCTGGGTGGGAGTTTGTAGGAGACTACATCTGATACCTTTGACTGGCAGGTAAGGAATAAAGTACTAGAAAAAAGTAACCTGCGTGGCCTGGACCATGAAAAAAAAAGTCACTGAAGCCCTAACTGTCACCACACACCACCACCCCATGTGAACATGACATCTGCCACACACTGGCACACTGGGGTTGAAGCCACACAGACACATGCGCTCCAGAAGGAGTCAGTGGTCAGGGTTGCGCTGGCCAAGTCCAAGTGGGATCTGGCAACAAAGTAACAGAATAAATCCAGGCAGGAAGGATCCTAAGGGCAAGGGCTGAGAGTCAGCAACAACCACAGGGAGAGAAAGTGAGACCCGAGAGGAGAAAAGGTACTGCTCTGGACTGCATGTGGCACCGCCTGCTGTCCTGGCTTGGCGCAAAGGGTGGTCACAGACCACCACTGGGAAAATGACCTGAGGAGCTTACAAAGATGCAGATTCCTGGGTCTCTGCCACAGACCTGTTTAATCAGCATCTTTGGGACCCGAGCCCAGGCATGTGTATTTTAACACGTTCCCGGGGTGGTTCTTAGACAATGAGAGTTTCAGACTCATGGCTCTGGGCACACCACGCAAACCCTGGCAGGGGAGTCCCACCTGCCTAGGCGTGAATCAGTATCTGACTTCGGCAGGGTCATCACAGGCGGGGGTGGGGAGGGGACTGTTCTTCACAGCCCCCCACCCAAGCATCAATATTCATCAGGATCAAATCCAAAATGGATTGAATGAGCATGTTCTTTTTGAGAAATGCCATTTGGAAATCCCAGACCAACAACGGGCAATCTCTTAGGGCAGAAAGGCTGAAAATAGGCAACAATTTATTTTCTCAGAACTGGTAAGGGTGGAGCGGCGGTCTCTTCTAGCGGGATGTGTTGAATTAGAACCATGCAAAACACATACAGCTCCCCCCGGGGCCCTGCGCGTGATTTATTTCCAGATTTAATGAACGGCCACGTGCCTGGGTTAGTGGAAAATAACCCGCAGACCGGCTCATCCCCAAAGTACAGTGGAAAAGCCTCCCTTTGCCGATGCCTGAAGGACGATGACCCATTTCCTCCTCCTAATCTCCCGGCAAAGCAGGTGACAGGGCGGGCTGACAGGGGACGCAGGATGCCCGCTTTGCCTCTGAGAACAGTTTCTCGACATCCTATGAAATGTCTATTGATCTGAGCATGTAGCTGATGTCGCACTGATTGTGTGAAGGGAGGCTACTCAATATCACAAGGTCGTGATGAGGGTGAAAAAAAAAAACCTAATAATTCACCAGCCTTGGACACAAAGGACTGGGCAGTGTTTTCTTCCTTCTTCATAGCATCTTCCTGAGGTGCCCAGCGACTCTCCCTGTCGCTGGCCTTGCTGTGGGACTTAGGTCTCCCACTCGCTTCTATTTACCTGTTTCTGCCCTGGCTTAACTTTCCAGATTCCTGTCACAGCGAACACCTGCTCTCTATGCTCTGTCCCTGCCGCAGCCCTCATCACACAAAAGGCTGATTTAACTCCTCCAGAGAAAGCCATTATTTCACAGGGCCTGGGACTTTCCAGAATCATCTTTTCTACCTGTTGGGAGCACCATCTCTAGACTGAGACCGTATTTCGCAATGCTTAATTGATTTAATAGGCCCTGTCTTGCAGGTGTACTGTCAGGCTTAATGAATTCATTCGTTTGTTAGCTTGTGGGAGCTAGGCAGAGGGAATGAGGTCTGGTGACTCCATGAGCGCTGCTTTTAGTATCTGTTGCCACGGCCCACACAGATGAATCACAGAGAGCACTGCTCCTCCCCGGAAAGGGCCGCCAGTGTGAGGAGGAGCGGGGCTGTTTGTAAGAGCACACGCTTAGCTTTATCCTATGGCTGTTCCTCCCCAAAAGGAAGAGGCAGGCAAAGTTTGTATTCAGAAGTACGACTCTCCTTTTTTTTTTTTTTTTTCTTTGCACAGGATTTTGCCCCTTGATTCATTCATCCTCTCCTCCCCTCCCACACCCTCCTTCCTCATCATCCATCCCTCACCCCCTTTCTCCCTCCTTCTCCTCTCTAGGAAACAGTCCTCGCTTGCACTCTGCTGTCAGAAAAACACAGGATAAACCGATTCATATTAAGGACTAAATGACAAGTCAGGTTAACATCTCTCGATAGCACATGTATTTTAAGAGGAAATTTTTCAGTCAAAGTGAGAGGAATATGGGAAGGGTGGAAATCCACACGTAAGCACAGAGGGGAGAGAATGAGGTTGTCATTGTTTCTGAAATCACAATACTAGTTATAGGCTTTTCCTCTTCTTTAAAGTCAGTAGAAACCCCCGTTTCTTGGATCACACATAAGAGGGATCAGTTTCCTTCCACATATTCAGGTGTGGCAGAAATATAATGCTTTGTTTCACGCCTCCCCCCCTTTTTTCCCTTTTAAGCCTCCATTCCTCTGGAGTTGCAGAAATTTAATTTCAGTTAATCTGGCTTCTCCCCTCCCCCTTTTCCCTGGATTGCATCTAAATTTTGGAGGCTTACATAGTGCCATGTATTGGAGGGGACATCTGGTCCTCAGGATCATTCACCATTCATGCTGGCCTCCCCGGAGGTGTCCACCTTGCCATCTGGTCTTCACTTATTGGCTCAGCAGGTGGCTGCTGACTCATCCCTTGTGCCTGACCATGAGACTCCTTCACATCCAGCTCTCTCTCGGCTACTTCCAGGATCTCTTGGGTATAGGGGAGTTCACTGTTTTGCTACACAATTCTGGGCCTCAGAAATCACCAAAAGGCTGTGCAAAATCTTCCTTTTTTTTTTTTTTTTTTTTTTTGTAAACCACTAACATAATCCTACCAGTGCCCCACACCATGCTGGGGCATGAGAACAGCATTATTTTGTGAGAGCATGTTGCTTCCTGGGCTCTAGCTGGGAACCTGAAAGGCAGGTCCTTTCCTTCTCTAGGCAGAACAAACCAAGGCGTGTTAAGAGGGGATCTGTCCTTCATCCCCAGTCCCTCACTGGGCTAAAGTCTGGAAAGGGGTCAGAGGAATGTTCCTCTGAATGACCCACCAGCCTCTGGTCCTTGGGAGTCTTTCCTACCTTCTTCCTCCCCCTACCTAATCAGTCATTCCTCTTTTCTCTAATTTCCACTGTGCTATACTTTTCTTGAGGCAAAAAATGCCTGAAGATCGGGAAAGTCCAAGGAATGCCAGAAAAAGGTGGACAGACTGATTTTATTTTAAAATAGTGATCAGGGCGCCTGGGTGGCTCAGTCATTGTCTGCCTTTGGCTCTTGTTATAATCCCGGGGTCCTGGGATCGAGACCCACACCGCCTTCTTGCTCAGCAGGAAACCTGCTTTCCCTCTCCCACTCCTCCTGCTTGTGTTCCTGCTCTTGCTGTCTGTCAAATAAATAAATAAAATCTTAAAAAAATAAAATAGTGATCAAATTGTAAAATATTGTGTTAGCCCTTACGAGAGATATATAGCATTAGAAAGCATAGACCTTGTTGGCAAGAAACTTATACACATAAATGTAATGCTAAATAATGACTCAGAACTCAAGTGAATTTATAAGGAAAAAAGACGTCAGTTCATAATTGCTCCCACACTTTTCCTTTTTTTTTTTTTTTCCTTATTTTTCCCTTTCAAGGAATTAAAACTCCTCAGCTGCCAGTGGGAATTTCTTAAAGTTAGAAGCTAAGTGGAACCCTGGTCAGACTCTATCAACAAATATTACTATAGCTTATATCTGTGATTAAACTAGAAATATCAAGGTATTACCCGGGAATTTACTTACTCTGGGTAGTACTGGATACAGATGAATTCAAAGACCAAAGGATCTGAATACTGCTCTTAGAATTACAATGTCATTTGCCTTCTTTAAGATCCATTAGTTGGGAGACTTTATTTCAAATATAAAAAATTGAGAGCAGCAGCTGCACAATTTTAGAACTGGTGTGGAAGGAGATGGTTGTGTTAGGGTAAGTATGGCCAGCTGCTGTAACAACAATGTCTAGGTCTCTAGGCCTTGACACAGTGAAGGTGATTTCCTTCACTCCATAGTCCACTGTTCCCCAGAGTCACAAGGAACCTAGCCTCTGCCTTAGTGCATGGCTCCCAAGCTCACCCTGGGTGACACTGAGGCCAGTAACAGGGATAAGCGAGCCTGCCGGATGGAGCAGGACGTCTTTATGGGCCTTCCTTGGAGGTACTACATACCACTTCCTCTCATTTTTCACTGTTCAGACCTATCACATGAGTTAGGCTCCATCTAATTGAAGAGGGATGGGAAATGTCATCTAGACATGGGTCTGGGAGAAAATGGCAACAGGAAGGCAACAAGTTCGGTGAGCACACCACAGCTTCTCTGCTATATTTGTGAGCAAAACTCTCTGACCGCAGAATGCTCCCAGTGACCAGAACCGTTTCATGTATGAAGAGAGCTGGAGTGTCAGAGAGGCATGCTAGACCTACCTGACCTCCCTCCCTTCCTTCTCCTCTCCACCCATCCTCCTCAAGAGAGTGGGTAGGCATGGGAAAGCCCGTGTCTGCACACTCACAGGCACCATCCGGGTTTCTGCAGAAAACAGAGGCACTAGCAGTCAGAAGTGGGCCTCTCTTCCAGGAGCTTGGCGGCGCCCGGCCCCAGCTCGGAAGGCACAGCACATGAATAATCAGCACTAATCAATGTCAGCCTCATCACTGGACGTTGGCAGAGGCTCAGAGTGGCACTGAAGAGAAAGCCTGGGAGCTATGCTGGGCATGTGGGGTGGGGAAGGAACTAAGGCCTACTGAGCCTGTGGGTGGAGGACTGTCTGTGCCGGGAAGGTTCTGATGGAAGATATTTTGGTCTCTCTTGTGCTGTTCAAGCCAAGTCTGGGCCCCATAAAGCATTCGCTTTGTTGACTGAAAGGGAATCATTCTGAGGCAGGAAATGCCAACGGTGCCAGTGGGAATTCTGCTTTTGCTCTTTAGTGTCTAAGTGGCTTTAAGGAAATGGATTAACCTGGTGTTTTCAAATGAGATATTCCTCACTTCCTGTCCTAACACATCGTGTATATAGGCAAGACAGCCTTCTTCTGGAACAAGCCACCACCTCAGGACGGACGGCTGGCACCTCCTTAATGGCAGTGACATTTTTATCAATGGATCAAGCCTGAGGAGCTGGTTGGTTGAAGCAGCCATCTTCTTACGTTACACACATTGCAAAAAACTGGGGCCTGAGGAAAGGATGTGTGAGCGATGAGCCAAGCTTACCAAAACACAGTATGGGTATTTAGGTTGTAGTCCAGGCAGAAGGATAGTCGTCACCCAACAATGGAATTGGGGATGGAGAATAATGGAGAACTAACAGGGGCATTCCAGGTGGGACCAGAGGTGAAGTCCTAGGTGAGGAGGATTATTGCATCTGATGAAGAATGTACAGTACATAGAACTCTGTTGTTCTTTCCTTTTTACTTCCTGTAAGTTCTAAAACAGTAAGATATTAAAATTTCCTTCTAGGGCCTTTCAGCTAAAAAAGAATCCATCTTTGGGGTACGTGGGTAGCTTAGTCGGTTGAGCTTCCGACTCCTGGTTTTGGCTCAGGTCATGATCTCAGGGTTGTGGGATCGGGCTTCAAGGGGCTCAACACTCAGCACAGAGTCCACTTGGGATTCTCTCCCTCTGCCCACCTCAAATAAATAAATAAATCTTAAAAAAAAAAAAAATCTTCAGTTCATCTCCACAAAGTCAGCAGGGGTGGTATAGAAATTGGAAAGTATCTTCCCTCTGACATTTCTATATGGATAGGTTCAGAAATCTTCAATCCAACCAACTCTTCACTCTTCCATACAATCTCATAACCCTTTTATTTACCAGAGCAGGTCAAGCTCATAATCATAGCTTTCCTCAGAGATGGCAGTTGTGCTAGATGTTGACTCGAGAGAGATTCATGCTGAGTGCCTCCCAGAACTCTGTCACCCACATCATTTCTTGTTGGGAATGAGGTCAGGGTCCTAAGAACTTTCTTCTAGTAAGATCTTTGCCCTATCCTGTTGAGCTCTGGATATCATCAAATGAGAGCCTGGGCCTCTGCTGTGTAGTTACAAACAATTACAGTGGAACTCTGGTAATGGAAGTACATGTTTTCTCGTACACTGTCAACCTGCCATAGAACTGCATAATCACTTTTTTCCCAAAGACTTATGTTTCCCAAAAAAGCCTAATTGCAAAAAGAAGCACACGAAATAAGCTTTTGATTTCTCAAACAATGGTTTGTGTCAGCTTGGTTTTTTCAGATTATAAAACTCTGAGACAAGGTCATCACCCATCCTGACCACAGAAGGTCAAGGAAGTCTTTGTCATTTCATTTTTTTTTTTTTCATTTTTTTCATGTCCTCATCGATGATTTATTGTTGAACACTATTATGGACCAGGAGATAAACTATACAGGAAAGGAGAATCTTGTTGCTGAAAGGTATTAAGGAAGTACAGTTCTCTGAGATTATCTTTAAATAATTGGGGGAGGAATTGAGAGAATAATCAGGAACTATAAATTTGGTTTTTGGCATGGGCACTGAACCAACGTAAGACCATGTAGAGTTGGTTGACTATCCGCATGTTTTCATTTTCCCATTCATATATAATAACCTTAGGTAAAATGCACTAAAAATAAGCCAGATACTATTTCTAATCCTGAAGTCATCCTGAACAGTATCCCCAGAATGGATATCGTCCTCAATGAAAATCAGGTGATTTGCTAAGATTAGGAGGAGAAATAAATCAGCTAAGTGATGCTTATGTCATTCACAAGAAACCAAAGTGAACATCAAGAGACATTATGAAAGTAGGTGTTCCTATCCACATAGAGCATTGGGAGCCAGTAATGAAGGTAGATTGTAGATGCAGTTACCCAGCTGAATATTTAAATATGTCCTTATTTGACTGCGCAATCACACAGCCAAATATATTCAAGGGTGGTTTCCTTTATAAGAAAAAAAGATTACATGAAATGCTCCAAGATGACATTAGCTCAATTTTATGTTTGAAAACTTAATTGCACCCAAGTGAGAAAATACAAAATGAAAGTTCTCACTGCAACAATTGAGTCTTACAGTGCCTAGTAACAAGGACAGATTTTGCCACACACGTTGGAAATCAATGTGATGTTTGTACTGCCTGGGAAACTGCCTGCAAAGCCATGACTGCCCCTTTCTGATAGCCTGAAGGAAAGCCTTCTTTTGAGATTACACAGAGGTTTTCTCTTGAGAGTTAAATCTAGGATTTGTACTGTGGATTGCACCAACTGAAGCAGGGGACAGAAGGTGGTCACTTATTGAATATCCTACAAGATAGGAACTTATATGAATTTTATGAGAAAGTAATTTTGTAAATAATTTTGTCTTTCTGTGTCCTCTATACTATGTCTACTGAGACAACCCTATCAATTCAAAAAGATGAGACAAACCCTGTGATTTGTGGAAGTGTGGTCAGGCCCTGTGGTCTTGTCACCAACCTTGCTTTGTTATTGGAGCACATGAGTGAGGTAAGAAGCCACCGATTGTGGTGACCTTCAATCCTTTGCAGTGCTTCTGGTTTAAATTCTGTTCTGTTTCTTTCCTTTGGAGCATTCTGGAGCCTTAGAAATGTCTGATGTGGCATTCTTCACACCCAAACCAGCCCCGAAGAGCCCAGGTTCCTCTCTCCTTTCTACAGAATTGTCTTCTGAGTTCTTCAGGTCAACTGGACTGTGGGAATAGTACTGGGAACTCTTACTGTCTTTCTGAAATACCTTCTAGAACCCAGGAAAGGGTAAATGAGCTTTGTCTTATGAAACAGAGCCTGGAGAACTTTCGCCTAGAATTCCTCTGACAGGACTTAATCCCTTCCCGCTGAAAGCAAACATTGCCTGTGTCACCACCACTGCCTGCTTGTCGGTCTGTTCTTCAATTCTTTATTCAACAAACTCTAAGCCTACCATAGCCCTAGTCTCTCTAGGACCTTCAAAGATGATTAAGGGACTGTCCATGCCCTAAAGGGGCTCCCACTAGTTTGAAAGATGATGTATGTACAAATACATATCCATAAAAATCAGCTAGAAGATAGTGAGTGCTGTGGGAGAAACCCAAGTACCGTGAGGGTTCAGATTTGAGAGGAGGGCTCAAGGAAGGAGTGACAGTTGGGCTGGGCCTTGAACAGGAAGAATACGGTAC
>ML110433.1:89803-125245 GCA_003697995.1 Taxidea taxus jeffersonii
GCAGGGAGAAACAGGGCTTTTTAGAAATTTGGGGAGACTCTCTCCTAGATTAGACTCTCTCCTGGATTACCTCCAAGTAAGGCTGGTCTCTGGTAAGTGGATACTGGTGGGGCATTTTGGTACAGTGATCCCATGACTAAAAGCTGATCTGTCCCTTTAAATTAAAAAAAAAAAAAAAAAGAATGCTGCACTTTTCTCCTCATCCAGCACTGTTTCAAGGTTGACGTCATGAATACCCCCTTTTTCTTCTTGCTGTCTGGTGGACCCCATCTCCTCCGAATGATGTAGATGCGTGTTCTAGCCCTTCTGTGATCTGTCTGCTGCTGTACTATTATAAGCATTATCGATCACACAATCCATTAGGGCACCATTCACCATAAATAATTTATCCCTTCAGGCATGAGCTCGTCTCTGCCACAGATGCCATCAGCAAGAATCCCCTTCAGGAGGTCTGGGCTGGGGGGAAAACAACCACACTCCAAATGTAGTTTAAACACGCAAGGCCCAGGGAGAAATAAAAATAATGACTGAGCAAACCTCGTGCCTGGAGACTGGATTCTGCTGGGGATGGCCTGTCAAAGAGAACAGATCTGAAGTTCTTCTGGTCAGTGCTGCTCCCCCCAAAAGCCTGCTGTCCTGACAAACAGATATAAGCCTGTCTTCGTAGCCAAGGGAGTCTGTTTAGGCGGCATATCGGTATTTGTTGAACACACTAGAGCAATGCTGAATGTTATAACTGCCGGCGACTGGCGAGGCTGAGGGAAGGGTAGGAACAGGGAGCAGAAGACACAGCAGACCTGGTCTTGTAGCTGCACAGACCTTAAAATTCTATTGGCCAAATAGGAAAACACGTGTAATTAAAAGGACAAGACATCTGACAGAAATAAACAGAAGCGTGCAAGAGCACTGGAGCTCAGAGTGCATATATAACTTGTGGCGGGGCATGGAACAGTGACAGACTGCTCAGACCTCAGGCTTTCAGCAGGATTGCAAAGAAGAAAGAGCCAAAGAGATGGAGAGGTGAGGAAGAGAGATGTTCTTCCAGGCGAGGAGGATGGATGGGCAGGAGTGTTTGGCTGGGAGCTCATGAATCACGGGTGTCAGCAAACAGATCTTAGCTGGGGCAGAAACTCTATGGTGTAAAAATCTGAGACTAGCAAGTCAGGCTGGTGGAAGGGGGCTGCTAGGTTGTGGCTTCCCCCACAGCACAGTCAGAGGGGGCTTAGATAGGGTAGAGAAGACCTGGGGAAATGTCTTCACCCTTTTCCCACTTTGAGCCCTTCTCTTTTGAGCTCCCTAGGACTTTCCTACTATTGTAGGTCTTGTAGAAAAAAAAAAATCATTACTTACTTATAAGATGTTTAAATACTAACCCTCAGAATAAGTCAGAGTCAAGACAAGAAAACAGAGCCCAAGTCAGGTAGTTCACTAAAGGGAGTTAGTTAATAGGGGAACTAGCCACGAATGGGCTGGGAGAAGAGAGAGGCCAACAGTAGCTGCCGGGGCAGCGATTAGCAACAGCTGGAGCTGGAGACACCAAGGGAGAAGAGCCTGGACTTCCTGGAGGACATGGAGCCATGTCGAGCTGCCTGATAGGAGCTGGGACCACAAAGGAAACACGGACACCACGAAAGACACTACCTGAGACCGAGAGTGGGGTGGAAGTACCACCACTTCGCCCTTTCCCCTGCTCTCCGACTTCCTGCTAAGGCCTCCCTTTGGCCTAACCTAACTGGAAGCCAGTTGGTAAGGAAACGTAGGCAAGAAAGTTTGTACATTTGTAGATATCAGTCGTGAAAGGGTAGGGAATGATAGCTATTCCCTTGATGATCAGTACAGCATTTGCAGACAACCCTCAAAGGAAAGCAATGCCTCCCACTTGCAAACGGATTCAAACTGGTGGAATCAAACATCCAGTGAGGCAATATTTAGGGGCGTGATCTTCTTAGAGACTCTGCAATTAACAATACTCGGTCCACCACCTGTCCTATAGTAGAAGAGCTGAAATCAGGATCACAGCTTAGCTGGGGAGTTGCTGAGGTCTCTCTTGAGGGGTCTGAGACTCCTTCCACCATGACTGCCCTAAGGTTAGCTCTGGAGAAGACTCAGCCAACACCTGTCTGGCCCAATGAGAGGGCTTCAGGCTCGGTGAAGGCTGAGCAGGAACTGATCAGTCTATGATTTCTGCTCCTCTGACTCAATTCCAGAGGCAAAGTCTGATGGCCCAGAACTCTCCAGTCTCCGGTTCCTTACAAAGATCCTCTGATGTCATTTCTGGGCCTCTATTGTTCCTTGGAGACCTCGCACACCTCGGAGGAGCATTCTTGACTTGTCTGAGTCTCTTAGGCTTGACTTGAGTAACAGAGCAAAGCATACACAAGTTTTACCAAGGAAGTGCACACCAAAGCATTCTAAGGCCCAATGGATGCTCTTAGTGGGTCTCCCACAGAAATCCTGTCCCCAAGCAGATATTACTGAGTAACCTTTAGAGTCATATGCCTTTCCATTACACAGTTCAAATTTTCAAATAGTGGTCACAACTAGGGATGATAAGAAGACAGAGAGACTCTGTTTTGTTTTACCCCAAGAAGCTAATGTTGATATACAACACATTCATTTAATATAGTTCACTTAACATGGACTGATCGACCGCAGAGCAGATGGCCTTATAGAGACCCGACCCCTGCCCTTATGCCAATTCAATCAGAGCCAGAAAGAGGGAGTCAGATGTTTGCTGGTGGCCGCCCAGGACCGTAGAGGCAGAACACTGGTTTTCAAGAGTGGGGTATGATCACTGCTCCGTTTACCTGTTTGGTACTATTGCTGCAACGCCCCAATTCTTAAACAGAGCTCGACAAAACAGGCTTGTTGTTAAGCCAGGCTTCTAATTGTGCTGGTAATTAAGAATTGGCCATCCTCAGTTTGGCTCACGTTCCCTACCTCGAAACCTTCCAAATCGGCATTTGCCTTTCACAATGAGCAAAACACCTGCTCTGTTTCCCCCACTCATTTTCCAAAACTTTCAAATGCCCGTGAGCTGCTGCTCTGACGGAGCCGGGAAGGGCGTCCGGGATTTCGTTCACAAAGACGGCGGGTGGGCTGCAGGCAGCAGGGCTATATATAGCCAGGGACAACCGAGGGCGACCGCTGACGATGCTCCAAGGAGCTGAGGGCACGACCGCACTCGCGGCCTCCTCCCATCCTCCTGCTAGGCTTCTCTGAGGACGCCACGTTCCGTTCAGAGTTTCTGGCTCGAGGAGTCTGAGCGTCAGTTCCTGGAGGCTGAGGGCCACGTGGTGGTGCGCAGCTTGCAGGCTTGTCGGTGCATGCGTGCTTGTGCGGGCACGTCCACGCAGAGCTGATGCTCCTGTATTTATCCAGTTGCTGTTTTGCTGGCTCTGAGAAGCATCTGTAAAAAAAAACAAACAAACCAACAAACCAAAGCTGCCTCCTCCTGCTAGGCAAGCTGTCTGAGCTCCAGAGACACGCGCTACTGTCTCGGTCTGTGTGTGTGTGTGTGTGCAAGGAGGGGCTGTGACTCCCGGAGTGCTGGGTCACCGAGGAGACGGCCTGTCCCTCCTTCCAGCTGGCTGAGAGCTCACCACCATACAGGAGCACACGGTTTCCATGCTCTAGCCTGTGGCCCTGCTGTCCTTGATGGCTCCCAGGTAGGTCTGATTGGGAGCGGTACGATGTGAGCAGAATGAACATCTGCCTGGGGAAGGGAAGCTGGCTGGTTCGGCCTCCGGGGCAGGACAAACTGGGACCAGTGGCTTCAGTGAGGAAGGAAGACCTGGGAAGTTAGCATGCAGTGTTGGAGCTGAAAGGGATCACTGGTAGCATCTACCCAAGACTGTTATCTCACAGGTGAGGAAACCAAAGCCAAGCAAGTAGCATCATCCAGCACCAGCACTTGACCCTGAAGGGGGGCACTTCTGAATCCCAGTACAGTGACTTTCAACGACCCTGGACCCAGCAGCTGGAGCCTCAGCTCAGCTGCAGGCCATTCTCCAGCAAACATCTTTCAAAACAGAAGGCCCAAAGATGATGGACCGAAGACTGTTCACAAGTCTTGGCCAGAGAAGCCCACTGGTAGGCAGCAAGAAGTGTGTTGGTAAGGAGTGACTAGAAAGGTTGCTCTCCGTCAGATCTCTGGCTTGTGCTGAGGGCCACCTGCTAACGTATCCCTGCCACCGCTCTGTGCTTGAGCCACGGTCATATCCTGCTGTGCAGGCGGGCCACCTCCTGGGCACATCCTTTCAACAATGACCACTTTAGGCTTTGTGGGCTATCTCAGCGTCAGTACCCACAGGGTGACTCAGCCTAGAAATATCCAAATGGAAAGATCCAGAAGCGCCTGGGTGGCGCAGTCGGTTAAGCCTCTGACTCTTGGTTTCAGCTCAGGTCATGATCTCAGGGTCACGGGATTGAGCCCTACATCGGGCTCCGTGCTCAGCATGGAGTCTGCCTGAGATTCTTTCCCTCTTCCTCCCGCTCTGCCCCTGCCCCCTGCACATACATATGCTCTTTCTCTCTCTCTCTCTCAAATAAATAAGTAAAATCTGAAAGAAAGAAGGAAAGAAAGAAAGATAAGGGGGCACCTGGGTGGCTCAGTGGGTTAAGCCGCTGCCTTCGGCTCAGGTCATGATCTCAGGGTCCTGGGGTTGAGTCCCACGTCGGGCTCTCTGCTCAGCGGGGAGCCTGCTCCCCACCCCCCGCCTGCCTCTCTGCCTACTTGTGATCTCTCTATCTGTCAAATAAATAAATAAAATCTTAAAAAAAAAAAAAAAAGAAAGATAGGTAGATCCAAGTAAATCTGGGCTTCTTTGCCATTCCTTAAGGACTATTCCCTCATAGTAACTTATCCAGGAGAAAAATACATCCCACTTCAAAATTTTGAAGAGTGACAAAGATCTTTAGTAAAGCTTTCCTTGATGTAGGTAAGAAAGAGTTACTCAGAACTGCCTATTGAGGGACACCTGGGTGGCTCAGTTGGTTAAGCAGCTGCCTTTGGCTCAGGTCATGATCCCAGCGTTCTGGGATCGAGTCCCGCATCGGGCTCCTTGCTCAGCAGGGAGCCTGCTTCTCCCTCTGCCTCTGCCTGCCACTCTGTCTGCCTGTGCTCATTTGCTCTCTTTCCCTCTCTCTCTGACAAATAAATAAATAAAATATTAAAAAAAAAAGAACTGCCTATTGAAAACTTGCTGCAAATCAGCTTCTCCATTCTGTTCTCCCCCAAATATCACACACACAGCTCATAGAAGCTACTCAAATTTCTCTCTTCCTGTCTTGCAAAATCTCCAGCCCAGGGCTGCTTCTCGGTTCCCGACACTCCCTCCTTTCCTCACTCTTGGGATCCTTCTGGGTCCTGGAGGTTTTCTTTGCTTCCTTAGGTGGTTCCATGCCTTTTCCTATGTAAATCAAGTCACTTCTTTTCACTTTCTCCCAATCCTACTTTCTACCAACTTCCCTGAGCTACTGGGACAATTGTCCTCAAAGTGTGGGGAGAGGACTTGTTGTAAATTCTTACATGTTCATCCTTGCCACATGAACTATCAAGTCAAGCTGATGTGCAACCAGTTGTACTTGGTTGGGTTCCTCCATTATCGAATTCCTAAAGTGCTAGAAGTAATGCAGTATTAATCAAAGGCTCCCTCAATCTGATGCATCCTTATTTTAAAGAGGCTGCTGCTGCTTCTCAGACACGGAAAATAGCCAGCTTCTCCCCTGGACAGAAATGATTTTAGGATGCCATGGTCGGTGTGTTCCCAGCTATGTAGCTGCTGCCAGCTGGATTCACAGTTCCTATTTCATGAGGTTATGGTCAAACCTTAAATCAATCCCAAAGAAAAATAAACCCTTCAGGAGCCTTCCCTCTCTGTGCAATAGATCTGTGTCCCTGTTTTACCTGAGTAGGAACTCAGTGCCAAAAGCAGCAACCAGCATGCTCAGAGCATTCAGCATAATCTCTGCCATTAGAGAGAATCTTTCTTCTCCCTTGTAGGGGTCTGGCCTCAGACCAAATCATGGGAACTTTGACCCTTTTGAAAGCACTGGGAAGGGGCTGCAGCCCCTCTCTCACCCTGCTTATTCTCCCCTGAGGGCCAAGTACTCCCTTCTCTGCTTGGTAAGTCAGAGGGACTGAGCAGGAAACTCCGCCCTTTCTTTCTCTTTCTTTTCTGGATCTCCTTGGCAGAGGATGGGTGTGTTTTGCTTACTTCCTGCTTCCTGGGTGGCAATCAGGAAGGGGTCACCCCCTGCTGCTAGGGCCAGCTCTAAAAACTGAGCTCTAGCTGTGTTCCAGTGGAGGGACAAAGTAGACTCAGTCCTTTTGCTCTGCACCTACGTTCTACAGGGCTAGCCCTCCCTTTCGGGGAGATGCACCAAGTTTTAGACTTGGGAAAAAGCACTGGGGAGTCTGACTGTGACCACAATGAAGCTCTACTCTTCAATCCAGCTTTATCATTAGTAAAACATATACTTAAAATCTCCATTTGTCTGATTTCTGCAATTGTTTCTCCGTAGCACTTGTGAAACCGTAATATCTGCCTTTCATTCAATTAAACTAATATTCAACTACCTATTTTGTACATACCCCTAGGGAGGGAGCACATTAACTCTTTCCCTTATAATGAGTTCATCTAGATCATGCAATTAACATTTCCCAACCATTCACCATGAGTGAGCTTTAAACCAAGTGAAATTGTAGAGCCATCCCAGGTAAGTTCCTAGGATGATATCAAGGGTGAGGAGGAAGACAAGCTCCATGATACAACTTATGGTGGATTTTTATCTCAATGTCAGACAACCTGTGAAAGTCCCCCCTCCTCCTGGTGAACCTGGACTTGGGCAGGTAGCAGCACAGTGGTGTGGTTAAGTGCGTGTGGCTCAGGGTCAGCACTTGAGTTCATCCTTTCTCCACTTCATTCCTAAGGCTATGGGCTGGGAACTTACGCTCTTTTTTTCCTAGTAAAGATTCCTTATCTGAGAAATTGGGACAATATCTCCTACCATTGTTGCAATGACAGAATTGTGTAATGATCTTAGAACAATGCCTGGCAAGTAGTAAGCCCTCAATAAATGTTAGTGATTACTAGTAGTAGTAGTAATAAAATAATTTTCTGTCACCAAAAATATTCCATCAGGATGCATCTTTAGAACATGTCAATGAAAAAAATGTGCTTTGCTCTTAAAATAATTGTTTTATAGATATTCTAGAATGAATACCTTATTTAAGAGAGAAAGAGCTATAGTGCTTTCTAGCAAATATGAAGTGTAATTTACTCATTAAAAAAACAGAAATACCATTTTTATCACTTTCCCCACCCACACCATCTCAAGGAACATTTCTTAGCTGCTTTTAACCAAAGACACATGTCAGACGTAAGATGTAGTGACAACTGCCTCTTGAAAGTCTTGACATGGGCCCCTAAGTGGGGGCATTTCTAATTTTGAAACGAGCTATGTGGTTCAAAGCTCCATGCTTTCCAACAAGTAGATGATTGATAAGACTTTCTTGTTCACTGATCAAGCTTGGTAAAAAGGAAACACAGGAACTAAAAATACCGTTTATGTTTGAACTAGGGGCACTGAAAGTAAAAGGAGACCCAGATTTACATATGTGATTACATAATTATATATTTAACTGGTAGTTTGGAGTAAAATTATCCTTAAATCTGGGGACTTTTTGTTGTTTCATCCCATAAATTTGTAGTTGTTATCACCACAGGGCTGAATGGTTTTTTTTTGTTTTTTTGCTGATTTTCTTTTTTTTAACATTCAATATGTTGGTCATTCTACCACTTAGAAATTTTGCAACCTAGAGAACTACCAAGAAAGAAATTCATCTGGATGTTAGATCAGCCTTTATGTGAATTCTCTATGAAACTGAGATGACATCTTGCGTTCATTAAGTAAAGGTGACGTAATAAATGCTGGTCATGTAGGTTCTATTCCTCCCCTCCTGCTGGAATGCCCAGGTGAGAGTCTCCTGAGAGTCCCTCCTGATGAGTCAGCTCTCCATCTTTTCATGCCAGGAGAGCCTCGTGTCATTTGATGTATTTGTCATAAATTGTTGCATTTCTCCTTGAACAAATAAACTAACAGTCACTAATCTGAAGTTTATCCTGAAAGCAAAACGCTACCAAACTGGAAATGTGGATTTTCAACTTAGCATATGAGCTAATGTGGAGTGTAATAAGAACAGAAAATTCGTCTGTTTTATTGCAGATCTTCCATCTGTACCTAAGAGACAGGAGTCTCAAATCCAAGTTGCCTAAGCTAGTATCCTGGCGGAGGCGACCATTAAATTTAAGACTCTCTTACTAATTTACAAAGCAAAACCAAGGAAAACACAGCAAGTCATCATTTCATGAAAGAATTGGGTCCCCTTCTTTATGCATTTTTGGGATTCTAGTGCTTCCCATGAGTGAGAACTCAGCCCCATAAGAGAAGCCCTATATATCAGAAGATAACAAAATATCCCAGGCTGATTCTTTCCTGTGCATGAATCTCCAGGAGACAGGGAAGCTAGAGTAGCAAATGTAGAAGTTGACAGGGCAGCAGGCCAGCTGTTTGATGGAGACCCTAATGTCAGGAGTAATCAGAGGACAATGAGATGACCAGGGTCAGAGGGCCCCCGGGACCTGAGATCTGTATAGTCATGAATGTCCCGGCAGTTCTCCAGGAGGGATGGCTATGTGGCTGCTGAGATGGCTTCTTGCCATTTCTTACTCTCCTATCTATTCTCACAGTAACCTCCTACCACCAAATAAGTCTGAGTCCCTTGAACCCAAGAGAATCAAACACTGGATCATACTTTCTGTCAAGAATCTGAGGGTTAGCAGGCAAGCCAGTGTCTCCGCAGTAGGTTGGGACTCCCATGTAAATTACCTGGTTCTCTGACCCCAAGAAATCCCCTAAAGAATGTGATATTCTCTCTTCTCAGCAAGTGAAATAATAAAAATGCAAATCTCTAATCTTCCCCTGGATGTCAACAGACATTCCTTTTCTAGGGGGAAGTGACCTTTGAGTAAGGGTACAAAGTAGTAGACTGTAGCTTAAATATTTTAGAAAGGGAGAGTATGGCTAATAATCTCTAACATTTATTGTGTATCTCCACAGGTTCTGCACTCTATTACTTAATCTGATCCTCACAGTAGCCCTTTGTATATCTCATGAGTAACGGGAGATCACAAGACAAGGAAGTGCAGAACTGGGATTCAAACTCAGTTTTAATTTCAGAGCTTGAGCTCTTAACCAACGTGACGTAAACTCTCAAAAATATTTCATCCTGTCTCTGAATGGGACATCTTCTGTTTCCAGTAATGTCTCTCATTAGCAGGTCCAAGTCGTAGCCCACACCCAGCCTCTTTGGGCAGCAAATAGGTCCTCTCAGTGTGTATACAGTGACACCCACCCTGTCTGGTGAAATTTCGCTGATTTTCTGTCTTCCACTGACAAATCACAAGGGATAACCTTCTCTTTGCATGCTCTTTGAACACTTTAACCTAGATTTTTAGAAGTTTCTCCTTTCCCTGCTTCTTGCTTTTTGCTTCCATTTCCAAGGGATTCCTGGTTTCAGGCCTTCCTCTCCCCCACCCTTCCACCCCCAGGGAGAGAAGCAGTGCTGTAATGTGATTGTATTAGACATCAGAAACAGGAAGCAGCTTTAAGATACTGGGTTCCTGTGAGCCTTCTGTGGTGGTAAAATATGGCCCAAACTAAGAAAATGAGTCCCACAACCAGGCATTTGACCGCAGCTCTGGAAGATGTCAGACAAAATGTGCTGTCCCCTCAAGCTTAGGCCCAGTCAGTCAGTCTTGGTCTCAATGGCAGAAACACCAGCTAAAAACACACATCTATGCTGTGGTGATGTCAAGGACCTCTCATCAACACACCCGGCATCAGGGCCTCAGTCCACAGAACCGAATGGGAGAACGGCTGTAATTCTCTAAATTGTTCACTTTGGGACATTTTCATGCAGATGCTTATTTGAGTTTCACAGGATCCTTCTTACAACCTGGTAGGAGGCCGGGTCAGGAGGAGGACAGTTTCCCAAGTCAATGGCCACTTCCCAAGGAGGAAATCCATGGACTTTTTTTCTCTCCTAGCTAGATTCATAAATATTATTTTTAAAATTATTTTTAATTCATATTCAGTTTAGTTAACATATAGTGTATAATTAGTTTCAGGTGTAGAATTTTGAGATTCATCAGTTGCGTATAACACCCAGCATTCATTCCATCACGTACCCTCCCTCCCTCATGCCCATCACCCAGTTACCCCATTCTCCCACCACTTCCTCTCCCACAAATGTTCTTTGTTTGAAATGCAAATACCAGCAACCATTTCAACTTATGTAAATAGCACTCTGCGTTTTCACAGAAATAGGTTTGCTTTTACACATGAACCTTTCTAAGAACACACCTCCTGCTTACAAGAGTCAAATTGTGCCTTTGTTTCAACGTCTTCATTGAAAAAAGTGCACAAAGACCAAGAGAGAAAAATAGGGGTTCTCAGGGAACCACTAGGCAAGGGGAGCTAGTGGGGGGAGGGGGGGAGAGGTTTTTCAGAACACCTGGGGGATTTATTCAAAGTGCTTTTCCCTTGCAGACTCCAGCACCCTACTCCACCTCACCCTAGAAGGAATCATTAGAATTGGAGGCACATTGAAGCCTTCAGAGGCACCAGAGTGGAAAAAAATCTTTAGTTACAGGAATCCAAAACATTTTCAACAAAACAGAATGGTAACCAGGTCCCTGGGAATTGAATCCTTTCTTAGCAGGCATGATTCTCAGTCTACAAATCATGATGTGCAAGCAATGTTAAATCTCTATTTTCCAGAAGTCTACTATATCGACTTGGAACTCCAATCCCTCCAAACTCGTGTGAAACCATAATCTCTGCCATTATTGAATACCCCCCTCCAAGGTCATGTAGGGCATCCAGCATATTCTGCAGTGTGAAGTTATCTGAGGTGGAGCGCTCTCTTATTTGTCATCTGTCCCATGGGTTTCTGCTAAGACTTCCATTTTCTTTGGTCCTAAGGGCTTTTCAGGACTGGTGGCACTCTATGCCTCCAAGTCACAGGTAAGGCAGGGGAATCTTCTGTGAGTTGCCTAGGGGTCTTATCTGTCAACATAGCTCATGCAACTCTTCCTTTATGGGTTCCTGTGGCTCCCATTCCAGCTCTATTCCAAGATGTCCTTTGATCTCCAGTCCTCGTCAGGAACTACTTTCTAGTCTGGGAAAGAGTCTTGTCCTCTGTTACCCTCTTTGCTTCTTATAAACCCTTGTGCTCTTCTTTCCCTGCAAATCTTCTAAGTTCTACTATAGGCTCAGGGTTGTGGAAACAAAAACCAGAAGTACTTGGAAGTTACATCTCCTTTCTGTCCCACATATAACTCCCCCCACCCACCACCGATCCCCCAAACTTGAGGCACTTGAGCTCCAAGTCTGAGTAATAGAAACATACAGAAAACATGTAAAAACACATAAAGTGGCCCCAAAAACCCCATCACACTTTTATACTCTCTTCATTAGTGATTCCCAGTTCTAGTTTCCAAATATTCCTAGAAAAATGTCTTTTGGCTATTATAAAAATCCCCTAAAACTTTTAAATTTCTTTTATTTTATTTTTCATCATGATAAGTTAGTTTTTAATCCCCATCACCTGTTTCACTCATTCCCCCACCCCTCTCTCCTCTGTAACCATCAGTTTGTTCTCTATAGTTAAGAATCTTTATCTCTTTCTCTTTTTCCTTTGCCTGTTTGCTTTGTTTCTAAAATTCTACATGTGAGTGAAATCATATGGTTTTTTTGTCTTTCTTTGACTGACTTATTTCACTTAGCATGATAGTCTCTAGCTCCATTCATGCCATTGTAAATGGCAAAATCTCATTCTTCTTTATGGCTGAATAATATTCCATGTATATACCACATCTTCTTTATCCATTCATCTATTAATGGATATGAGCTGTTTCCATATTTTGGCTATTATAAATAATGCTGTATTTTATTGTAAATAAGAAACAAGGGATACACATGTCCCTTGAATTAGCGTTTTGTATTTTTTGGGTAAATAACCAGTAGCATGGTTACTGGATCATAGGAGAATTCTATTTTTAATTTTTTGAGGAACCTCCATGTTGTTTTCCACAATGGCTGTACCAGTTTGCATTCCCACCAACAATGCAAGATGGTTCCTTTTGGTCTGCATTCTTGCCAACACTTGTTGCTTTTGTGTTTTTTATTTTAACCACTCTGACAAGTATGAGCTGATATCTCATGGTAGCATTGATTTACATTTCCCTGATGATGACTGATGTTGAACATTTTTTCATGTGTTTGCTGGTCACCTGTATGTCTTCTCTGGAGAAATGTCTGTTCATGTCTTCCATCCATTTTTAATTGGACTATTTGCTTTGTGGGTGTTGAGCTATATAGTTCTTCATATATTTTGGATACTAACCCTTTATCAGGTATGCCATTTGCAAATATCTTCTCCCATTCAGTAGGTTTCTTTTTAGTTTTGTTGACTGTTTCCTTCACTGCCTAGAAACTTTTTATTTTGATGCTGTTTATCTTTGCTTTTGTTTCCCTTGCCTCAGGAGACATACCTAGAAATGTGTTGCTATGGCCAATGTCAGATAGATTACTGTCTGTCCTCTTCAAGGATTCAGGTGTCAAATTTAGGTCTTTAATCCATTTTGAGTTTATTTTTGCATATGGTGAAAGAGAGGTGGTCCAATTTCATTCTTTTGCATGTGGCTGTCCGATTTTCCCAATACCATTTGTTAAAGAGACTGTCTTTTTCCCATTGTATATTCATTCCTCCTTTGTCGAGAATTACTTGACCGTATAATTGTGGGTTTATTTCTGGGTTTTCTATTCCATTCCATTGATCTATATATCTACTTTTATGCCAGATCCATACTGTTTTAATTACTATCACTTTGTAATGTAACTTGAAGTCCAGAATTGTGATACCTCCAGTTCTGTTTTTTTTTTTTTTTTTTCAAGATTGCTTTGGCTATTCAAGATCCTTTGTAATTCCATGTAAATTTTAGGATTTGCTGTTGGTATTTGATAGGAATGGCATTAAATCTGTAGATTGCTTTGGGTACTATAGACATTTTAACAATATTTGTTCTTCCAATTTGTAAGCATGGAAATATTTCTATTCCTTTGTGTCATCCTGAATTTCTTTCATCAGTATTTTACAGTTTCAAAGTACAGGTTTTTCACCTCTTTGGTTAAATTTATTCTTAGATGTTTTATTGGTTTGGGTGCAATTGTAAGTGGGATTGTTTTCTTAATTTCACTTTCTGTTGCTTCATTATTAGCATATAGGATTGCAACAGATTTCCATACATTGATTTTGTGTCTTGCAACTTTACTGAATTCATTTATCAGTTCTAGTAGTTTTTGGTGGAGTCTTTAGGGTTTTCTATATATAATATCATGTAATCTGCAAATAGTGAGAGTTTTAACAATTTGGGTAAAATCTGGGTGCCTTTTATTTATGTTGTCAAATTGCTGTGGCTAGGACTTCTAATACTATGTTGAATAAAAATTGGTGAGAGTGGACATCTTGTCTTGTTCCTGACCTTAGTGGGAAAGCTCTGTTTTTCCACCATTGAGTATTGTCTTGGCTGTGGGTTTTTCATAAGGCCTTTATTATATTGAGATGTGTTCCTTATTGACCTACTTTGCAGAGGATTTTTATCATGAATGGATGTTGTACTTCGTCAAATTTTTTTTCTGTATCTATTGAAGAAATTATCATATGTTTTTTATCCTTTCTCTTATTGGTATGACATATCGTGTTTACTGTTTCATGAATATTGAACCACCCTGCTTTATGGGAATAAATCCTACTTGACTGTGGTGTATTTTTAAAATGTATCACTGGATTTGGTTTGATAATATTTTGTTGAGGATTTTTGGATAATTGGCCTCTCTTTCTCTCTCTCTTACTTTTTGGTGGTATCTTTATCTGGTTTTGGTATTGGGGTGATACTGGCCTCATAGAATGAATTTGGAAGTTTGCCTTCCGCTTCTACTTTCTGGAATTTTAAGTCTTTCCTTATTTTATTTAAGATTTTATTTTCAGAGGCGCCTGGGTGGCTCAGTGGGTTAAAGCTTCTGCCTTCAGCTCAGGTCATGATCCCAGGGTCCTGGGATCAAGCCCTGCATTGGGCTCTCTGCTCCACAGGGAGCCTGCTTCTCCCTCCCCCTCTACCTGCCTCTCTGCCTACTTGTGATCTCTCTTTCTCTGCCAAATAAATAAATAAAATCTTAAAAAAAAAAGATTTTATTTTTAAGCTATCTCTATACCCAATGTGGAACTCAACCCTGAGATCCAGAGCTGCACGCTCTACTGACTGAGCTAGGCAAACACCCCTGGAATTTTAAATTTTAAAACATGACTAATGGTTGTAGTTAAAGCCAGAGATTTAAGAGCTGGAAAAAGCATTGTTCCTACCCTTACAATAAGAAGAAAAAAACCGAATAAGCTTCAAATTAACAACTTTGATAGTACCTATCAGAGAACTAATATTGCAGGCAAATAACTAACTTAAAAAGACTTGAAAAGGCTTGCAGGAAGAAACAGGATTCAAGCATTTGATTACCTGAGACAGATGCTGCCAAAACCCATAAAAGCTGGTAAGAAGATTAAAACAGAAATGTTTAAAGAATTGCTAAAGGCCAAGTGTGGGTTAGCATGAGAGTGTGAAGTCCCAGGGGGCTGCAGACATAGGATGGTTCATACCCTCTTGAAGGTTTTTCCTCTGGGAACACCAGGTGCTCATAGGGAAGATCAGGGAGAATCCTTAAAAAAATGTCCTGTAAGGTGCTAGCTGGGAAAGGAGAACAGCACCCATTTCCCACTGCCCAAATGTCACCCTGATAGATCTCCTTTATCTCTTCTACCCAACAAAGCATTAATCTGCAGCGAAAGAGGATCAAAACTATACCCTGAGGGTATTGGTAGAAATCGACTCTAGCTAGAAGGGGAGAATGGAGGTGGAGAGACAGGGGAAGAAGTTTTTCCTTTGGGGGAGGGGCTTGCTAGGGCCAGCACTACAGCTGGAGAAAAGGCAGGAACACCTGGGACCCTGGTTTCTAGTGTCTGTCTAAGATTGAGGCTTCATGAGAACAAAAGAGGTCAACCCTCTGCCATCTACTACCACCATGCTAGCAAGAGCTGCTGTGTAATACAGCTGAGAGAGCTACAAGGTACAGACCTTCTCTGGGCATCAACCTAAATGAACACCCCAAACTCTCACATCAAAGTCCTGGCAAAAAGGAAAGTCTTGCTCCCCTCTGAGCGTAAGAAACATTGTTTTAGTATCTATTTTCATATACAATATGTTCATCTTTCAACAACAAAAGTATACAGCATACAAAAGGGCAAGAAAAATCATAGTCTGGAAAGATAAAGCAATCATCACAACCAGAATCAGACATATGTTGGATTTATCAGATAGGGAACTTAAAATTACTATGACCAATACATTAAAGATTCAAATGGGAAAAGTAAATAAAATGCATAATCAGATAATTTTAGTAAAGAAATTAAAAATGATTAGAAAATCAAATGAAATGTTAGAAATCAAAAACTCAGTAACAGATACTAAGAGTATCTTTGAGAGGCTCATCAGTACACTTGACATAGTCAAGGAAAGAATCAATGAAGTTGACTATACATCAATAAAATGTACCCAAACAGAAACATAGGAGAAAAAAAATTGGAAAAAAACAAACAAACCCAACACAAGGTATCAAAGAGCTATGGAACAATATCAGATAGTCTAACATATACATAATTTAGAATCTCAGGAGGAGAAAAAAGAAAGAATGGACAGAAAAAATATTCAAGAAATAATGGCTGAGAATTTTCTAAATTAGTGACAAACACCAGAACTCAGATCCAAGAGGTTTAGAGAAACACAAGAAAAATTTTAAAACAAACAAAAAACCCCAAATAAAATAACTAAACAAAAACACTAACACATACGAAAGACAAAATCTTGACAGAAGCTGTGGAAAAGACACATTACCTATAGAGAAATAACGATAAGAATTACAGAAGACTTTTTGTAAGAAACATAAAATAGAATGATATCTTCAATGTGCTGCAAGGGGGAAAAATGTTACTTCAGAATTCTATATTCAGAAGAAATGCCCTAAAGTATAGAAACAATAAAGACTTTGTCCAACAAACAAAAATGTAAGGGCCTACCTGTAAGCAGCAGACCCATCTTATAAGAAATATTAAAAGACATTCTTTAAGGTAGGAAAAAATGACATACCTCAGAATATTAGATCTGGTGGCGCCTGGATGGCTCAGTGGGTTAAAGCCTCTGCCTTCGGCTCGGGTCATGATCCCAGGGTCCTGGGATCAAGCCCCGCATCGGGCTCTTTGCTCTGCATGGGGCCTGCTTCCTCCTCTCTCTCTGCCTGCCTCTCTGACTACTTGTGATCTCTGTCTGTCAAATAAATAAATAAAAATCTTAAAAAAAAAAAAAAGAATATTAGATCTGCACCAAAAAGTGAAGAGTATCACAAATGGAATACATGAAGGGTTTATGAAATCATTTTTATCTTATTTTAATTGCTCTAAAAAATAACTGACCATTTGAAGCAATAATATTAACAATAAATTTTGTGTTTATAGCATATATAGAAGTAAAATTATGAGAGGGAGAGAAGAATTGGAAATATACTCTTAGAGGTTTTGTAACTATATGTGTAATAAGATAGTATTTTTGAAGGTGGATTCAGATTTTTAAAAATTTTATGGTATACCCTAGGGCAACCATTAAAAAAGTTTTTAAAGGTTGAATTAAACCCAGAGAAGACAGAAAAGGCAAAAATAAATAAATAACAAGTGAAAAAATAAAAAACAGCTACTAAGATGGCAGATTTTAATCCAATCATTTCAGTAATCATCTTTAATGTGAACAGTCTAAACATACAAGTTAAGAAGAGAGAAATTATCAGAATTGACTTAAAAACAACCCACCTGGATTCAAGTTTGTGTAGTCTATGAGAGACTCACTTTAAATAAAAGGGCATATTTAGGTTAAAAATAGAAGAATGGAGAAAGATACATCATGCAGACACTAACAGTGTATTTATATTAATTTTAGACAAAGTAGGCTTCACAACAAGGAATATTAGCAGAGATAAAGATGATATATTGCATTATGAAAAAGAAGTAAATTCTTGAAGAAAATATAACAATCTTAAATGTGTATACACCCAACAACAAGCTTCAAAATACATGAGGCAAAAATGGGCAGACCTTAAAGAATAAACAGACAAATTTACAATTTTAAATGGAAACTTTAGCATCTCTTAAAAATTGACAGAAGTAGGTAGAAAATGAGTAGAAGGAAAATCAGCAGAGCAATGCGGTCAACCAACTTGTCCCATTTGACACTTACAGAACACTGAACCCAAAAGCAGCAAAATTGCAAATTCTTCTCAAGTGCACAGAGAATATTATTAACCATAAAAAACTTCACAATCTAAAAGAATGAAAATATATGTAGTATATACTCAAACCATATGAAATTGATAATAAGAGATAATAACATCAATAATATTGATATATGATATAGGCATTAAAGATACCATATATTGTAATGATATATTTATGTCAATATAACATTGATAAAAAGATATCTAGTAAATACCCAAATATTTGGAAATTAAGCAACACATGTCTAAATAATGCATAGATTAAAGATAAAAGACTTCATGGAAATTTATATTTAAATGCTTATAATAGAAAAGAGCAGCAGAAAGATCTGAATTCAGTAGCTTATTCTCCCACCTTAAGACAGTAAAGAGAATCAAACTGAGTCTAAAGCAAGCAGATGAAAAAAGGGAATATGGAAATAATATAGATCAGAAATGAATGAAATGGAAGAAAGAAAACCAAAAACAGATTCTTTGATGAAGTGATAAAATCAGTAAGCTTCTGGTCCAGCTGCCCAAAAAAAAGAGAAAGACACAATTTACCAATATCAGGAATGAACTGATCTCATAGGCATTAAAGAATAACAAGGGAATACTACAAATAAGTCCATGTTCATAAATTCATCAGCTTAGGTAAGATGGACCAATGCCTTGTAAGGCCCAAACCATTAAGACTCTCAAGAATATTTAACCTGAGTTGGCCCATATCTATTAAAGAAATTGAATCTATAGTTTAACAATTCCAAAAAGAAAACCCAAATGATTTCACTAGTGAATTCTACAAAATGTAAGAAATAAATAATGTCAATAATACACAATATCTTCCAGAATACAAAAGAGAAGGGAATATTCCCCAGCTAATTTTATGAAATCAGCATTACCCTAAGACCCAAACCAAACCATATACTGCAAGAAAAGAAAACTATAAAGCAAGATAGATCACAAATATGAAGTCAAAAATTCTCAACAAAATATTAGCAAACTGACCAGCAATATATAAAAAGGATAATACATGACCAATTGAGATTTATCCCAGATCCTAGGAATACAAGAATTATAAGACTACAAGTCTGGTTCAAATTCAAAAATCAATCAACATAATTTCCACGTCAATAGCCATATCTATCTATCTATCTATCTATCTATCTATCTACCTATCTATCCATTATCTATCATCTATAGCTATCTATTCAATAGAAGTAAAAACAAAATTTAACATTCATTCATGATGAAACTCTCAGAAAATTAAGAATAGAAAGGGACTTCTTTAACCATATATAGGGAATCTATGAAAACTCTTCAGCTAACACTATACTTAAGGGTAAGATACTGAATGCTTTTTCCCCCGGTTTAGGAATAATTCAAGAAGTCCATTCTCACTACATCTATTGAACATCATACTGGAAGTCATAGCCAGTGAAATAAGCTAAGAAAAATAAATAAAAGTCATACGGATTTGAAAGGAAAAGGATAAGACTGCCTTTATTTGAAGATGATATGGTTGTCAATTCCAAAGATCTGCAAAAACACTCCTGAAACTAGAAAGTTGTAAAAGATCAACATGCAAAAGCCAATCATATTCCTATCTTCTGACAATGAATAGTTGGAATTAATAATATCAAGACAAAAAATACCATTTATGATTATACCCAAACGTTAAATACTTAAGTATAAACTTAACAAAAGATGTGGGAAAGCTGCTGTAACTATACTGATGAAATATATTAAAGAAAATATATTGAGAAATATACTGTGTTCTGGGTTTGAAAGCATCAATATTAAGATGTCATTTCTCCCCAAGTTGATCTTATAGATTCAATGCAAACTCAGTCAAAACCCCAGTAAGCTTTTTATAGATGATGACAAGCCAATTCTACAATTTATATGGAAAGGCAAAGGACTTAGAATAGCCAAAACAATTTTTTTTAAAGATTATATTTATTTATTTAACAGAGAGACACAGAGAGAGAGGGAACACAAACAGACATAGCAAGAGAGGGAACACAGAGAGAGAGAGGGAGAAGCAGGCTTCCCGCCTGATGCAGGGCTCAATCCCAGGACTCTGGGATCACAACCAAGCCAAAAGCAGATGTTTAATGACGGAGTCACCTAGGCGCCCCTAGCCAAAACAATTCTGAAAAAGAAAAGGAAAAAGTTGGAGGACTCACACTATAGGATTTTAAGACTTACAATAAAGCTATAATATTCAAGACAGTGTTGTTTTGGCTAATGGAAACATGCATAGAACAATGGAACAGAATAGAAAATTCATTCATGGACCCATAGAAATACAGCCATCTGAGTTTGCACAAAGCTGTCAGGACAATACAAAGGACATAGGAGACTGTTTCCAACAACTGATGCTGAAACAACTGTACATACACGTAAAAACAAAACAAACAAACAAACAAAAACCCTCTACATATATTTCACATCTTGAAGAAAATTTAACTACAGACAGGTCATGAACCTGAGAGTAAAATGTAAAACTACAGGGGCGGCTGGGTGGCTCAGTGGGTTAGGCCTCTGCCTTCGGCTTGGGTCATGATCTCAGGGTCCTGGGATTGGGCCCTGAATCGGGCTCTCTGCTGAGCGGGGAGCCTGCTTCCCCTCCCCCTTGCCTGCCTCTCTGCCTACTTGTGATCTCTGTCTGTCAAATAAATAAATAAAATCTTTAAAAAAAATGTAAAACTATAAACATCTAGAAGAAAACAGCAGAAAGTTTGAATGACCTGGAGTTCGGCAATGAGTTTTTAGATACAATGCTAAAAGCACACTTTACAAAAGAAAAAATGGATGAATTGGGCTTTATTAAAACTGAAATCTTTGCTCTGCCAGATATATACCTAAGAAAATGAAAATACAACACAGTCTGGGAAAAAATATTTATAATCACACATCTGACAAAAACGTGTATCCAGAAATGATAACATCTTAAAACAATAAGAAAAGAAACAACCCATTTTTTTAGATGGGCAAAAGATTTGAACACATATTTCACCAAAGAAGATATTAATGCAAATGAGCATATAAAAGATGCTCAACATCATTTGCTACCAAGAAAATGTAAATGAAAACCATGTTGTAATAGCACTGCATATTTATTAGAATTGCTAAAGTGAAAAAAACAAAACCCTGTCATTACCAAATTCTGGTAAGGGGCAGAACAACATAACTCTTATTCTTTGCAGTTAAGAATGGAAAATAGTACAACCATGTTGGAAGACAGTTTGATTATTTCTCATAAAGTTACGTATATATTTACAACATGACCAGAAATCCCACTCCTGCACATTTCAACTCCAGATGAGTTGAAACACACAGGAATGTTTATCACAACTTTATTCATAGTCATCCTAACTGGAGACAACCAAAATGTACTTTCAGGGGGTAATGGGTAAATTAACTTGATATTCATACAATGGGTCATCACTCAATAATAAAAAATGAATGAGCCATTGATTCACACATAGTAACATGTATGAATCTCAAATGCATTCTGTAAATGAAAGAAATCACACCCCAAAGGCTACATCTGGTATGATTGCACCTTTAGAAAATTTTGGAAAAGGAAATTTTGGAAAATTTTAGAAAAATTTCTATCCTGTGGGGATAGAAAATAGGTCAGTGGTTGCCAGGGCTGGGAGACGGGCAGAGGTTTTCTATAAAGGGGCCACACCAGGTAATTTTTAGGGCAGTGAAATGCTCTATATGGTACTGGGGTGGTAGATACATGAATCTATGCATTTGTCAAATCTCATAAAACTGTGCACTACAAAAAGTGAATTTTACTGCATGCACATTGAAAAAAAAATCAACCAAGATATCAGGGAGCTCCCCAATAGGAAATACAGAAAAAAACTATTCACTGAGTAGCAACTTTTAAAGAATGTCAAAGAGTAGAAAAAACAACCACCAATAAATGGGGTATCATGACTTCAAAAACGTTGGTGTATAACCTTCTCTCTCTTGTCCACTGTGAGAAATGCTGTGTTGATGGAAACTCCCAAAGAGCAAGGCCTGTGTTTGTCTCCCCCTGTAGGCCTAAGGATAACAGAACAGTGTTTCTCAAATGAAGAATATATGGACCCCCCCCCAACTTTTAAAAAGAAAACCTTCTCATAGGTTGTCAACACATAATGTTGACATCTTTTATCATCTTGTTTTAAGAATATGTATAAACATACAAATATATAACTCTATGCTTATAATTTTTGTGCAGATGTCAAACCAGAAGAGCAAACTGAAACTTCAATGAACCTCAGTCTAGTAACATTAAACGGGTGAAACCCAATCTCTGCTCACAATGTGGTTGGGTCTTCTGACGTTCCCAGGCTGGACTACTGTTGAGACTAATCAATGTTCCTGTTGCTATTTTCTCTTCAATTACACAAATCTCATTTTTTTATAGCAGACCTTCATGTCATATAAGATGGCCTGAAGGGCTTGGGACTCGCTTCCCATGCTAACACCATCATAATTACTACTAGACCCTGTTAGGTTTATTCTGTTCCTAGCTATACCTCGTCTGTGGTAAATGAAATTCCATGTAAGTTAAACTTGGTCCTTGTCGGAGGAGGAGCACAAGTGCGAAGATATCACAGTGATGCAGATGGACATAATCTGTCTATGTTTGAGGAGAAAAGACTGTCAGCGATGATGAGGGAAGGCTCAGCTATCTTTGTTCTGATACTTTGCTTTAGAAAATTCTGACAGGTGGAAGAGGCAAACACCGCCTTCAGGTGGGATTTCAGAATCTTGCACCACTACGCTGATCTGTTTTGAACTATTTGAAATTACCTAAGGTTACAATAATGCTTTCTACCGTGCTTTCAAGACTGAAAAAAAAAAATCACTTACAGATGACAATAACTCAATAACAGAATGCGTCAATTTAAATAGAAATCTACAAAGAATTGTTTGACACCTGGTTCTGTCGATTACCTGGCTTTGGAGAAATTTGTGTCATAACAATGGATAGTCAAGTGTGTACTGAAGTATTTTTGATATATTTCATAGGAAAAAAAACATGCCTTTGTATTTTTACAACGGTGCCTCCAGCTTTTGCTTAAGTATGTAAGATGGCCAGTTGGGGGCTGGACTAGGGCTGCGACGGAGGGGGACAATGATTGGCTTATTTTCCGGTAGTGCTCAGTGTGACTCCTGGTTGGACAGTGTAAGGGCCTACTTAGCCAGAGTGACTTTATCTCGGTTAAACAGCCATTTTGTTGTTTGTGCAATAAAGTTAAATTAACCCTCCCCCCAGAGACCAGTAAAATATGGTCGGCCAGCTCCTAATAACAGAGCCCAGAATACAAGGACGAGTCAGGCCAGGTGGAGACATCCAATCAGTAAAAAGCACACATACCATCTCCCTAACCACCAAAGAATGCAAACCCCACCTTTTGGGTGCCAAACTTGGGCACCAATTCTGACCAGAGTGATGGGCTAGTTGAAACAGCTACTATAGGGTAAATTGTAATTCAACTGGCCACCTGCGTGTGGCCTAACATAACTATGCAACTTTCTGTGTACGTTACAATCTCATTGGCCACCTGTGTGTGGCCAGGCTCAACCAATGGCCTTTGCTCTATAAACGTTAGCCTGTAAGATTGGGAGTTGTCACTCTCTTCGGAGGCGGCCCTGGCCGGTCAGTCTGACTTCTAATGCTTGGCATAGAATAAAGCTTTGCATAACTTTCACTTTGTCTCAGTCTCATTCTTTTGATAACGGACCCCAACAGACAGCTCAGTAGATAAGACGGTCAAAGATTTCCCTGCTCCCTCCACTCCCTGCACGCGCCTCCAACACCATGCTTGGGAAAGAGCTGCAGGGAAATGGGTGCGTGTGTAGGTGATGGCGCCAAGTCCTGGCAGCCACTCTTACTAGCTATGTTGTCCTTGGGCAATCACCAGCCTCTCTGTGCTTTCATCATCTCATCAGTAAAGTAACAGTAACAGGGACGAGGATCAAAGGAGGAGATGTAGGTCCAGAGAGAATGTCCAGAGAGAAAAGCTTGATACCAGGACGTACTCCACAAATGTCAACTATTATTAATGTCACACCTAACACATTGGGTTGGGATCACCCATTTCCTCTTTTTGTTTTAAACCCAATGGTTCTAGGAGTCCCTGGAGGAGTGGGACCACAACTTCTCTCTCTGTGTACCCACAGCTCTGACCACACAACACTCTGTCAAGGTGTTTGAAGGGAAGAGCGTGAATCGAATCGGAAAATTATTCATGCGAGAGCAAAAACATGGCGACCAAGCCAAGGGGCAAAAAGGAATAACTTTCACTTTGGAGTGGAGGATAGTGACACCCATGTGCCACTTCAGGGTCAACCTCTGTAACCCAACATATTTTCATCTCAATGAATTTAACAAATTATTCCTCACAATGCCTTTGGGTGGCAATGCCTTTGGGTGACAGTGATTCTGTACCTACAGTTTGTTTTATCTGCTGCAAAACAGACCTGAATGCTAACAAGGGGACCAATTTTTAAAAAGCCTTATCCTAAGGTGCTAGAAATGTTTTGGTCTGAATGTTGGATATATATTACATATCTGTAATCTTACAATTTGCAACTTTACTATATATATATATATAGTATATATAGTATAATATATATATATATATATTACCTTAAAACAAAATTTTAAAAAGCCCTTTGGCCATTGATAGCAATTCCACGTGATGCATATTTGCAAGATCACCACTGTCACCCCAAGTGTCCCTTTCTTTGTACTTCCCAACCTACTGCTCCCAAAGGCATCCAGTGTATACACAATATATAATCACGAGAAATCTCCTGTTACTCACTTTGTATAGGCAAGCCCTCAGGGCTTCAAAACACTGAAGCTTTTTGTTACAGGAACACCCAAAATTAATGTTCATGTAATCTATCCACCAGAGGGAGCCAACACAGCCAGAATAATAACATACTGACCTTCGCAAATCACCAAGTTTTCAGACAAGGACTGCAGAGTTTGGACAATGCAAGTATCAATTTCTTAGTGCCTAGGAAAGCATGTGCAATTTTACTCAAGTCAGATTTCATTCATGGCTTTATTTTTCTCCTGAAAAGTAGACATTTAATAATAAGAAGCAATTGACTTTAGAGGCATTGATGCTAATAAATGCCTACTAAGGATAAGGATAGCTCAACTTTGGGGCACCGGGTGGCTCAGTCATTAAGCATCTGCCTTCAGCTCAGATCATGATCCCAGGGTCCTGGGATTGAGCCCTGCATCAGGCTCCCTGCTCAGCGGGAAGCCTGCTTCTCCCTCACCCACCCTGCCTGCTTATGTTCCCTCTCTTGCTGTCTCTGTCAAATAAATAAATAAAATCATAAAAAAAAAAAGGACAGCTCTCCCTTGAAAAACACTTTACAGATTATTAAGAATTTTCAGAAATAAGCGAGTTTTGGCAATCGTTTTTCTTAATACAGGAATTTAATTTATAAATATAGTTTGCACCTGTTGGAGAGGAAAAAGCAGTTTCCATTGCATTGATCAGGGCTATCATCAGCATGTATGCAAATTAGACCTGTGAGGTCTGGGTCATGGTTTTTCAGCAGGGCAGGGGATAGATTCTGGGCCCCATATACCCTACCAGACAGCTCTGTACTGGAACAAGTGTGCAAGTGCATTTGCAGTCTCAGAATTTGGGCAGTGGTGGCCCCAGGGAATGCTTTGATAAGGCCTGCTCTTTCATAAAGACAATGATATTTCCTTAATCTCATGTCAAATGCAGTTCCAAGAGAAGTGGGCAACTGCCCCCTTCCAATCAGAATGCTGACCTTGAGTTCTTCCTCTAGAGAACTTCTGGATGCACTAACTGAGCTATGGAAATGAACATTTTCCAACCTGTTCTCCTTTGCCTCCAATCTACCCTGCTGGCAAGGTCTTGCTCATATTTCCCAAATTGCCTTTTTCTTTATAATTTCCATTTCTTCTTCTTTTTTTTTTTTTTAATTTTATTTATTTGACAGAGACACAGCAAGAGAGGAAACACAAGCAGGGGGAGTGGAGAGGAAGAAGTAGGTTCTCCACCGAGCAGGGAGCCCGATGTGGGACTGATCCCAGGACTCCGGGATCATGACCTGAGCCAAAAGGCAGGCACTTAATGACTGAGTCACCCAGACATCCCAATAATTTCCACTTCCTGATTACTCCTCATCTCTTTATTTTTGTAAAGGAATCTTTCTCATTGGATGGAAATGTTTGTAGGAGGAAACTGAAACCGGGGATTCACTTAAACATCTTAATATGCAATCATTTCTCAATCCTTCCCTTATTTGACCTGACAACAGTTCTTAACTCTGTTGGCCACTCTATTCTGGAAGAATAGTGTCTCCATTTGGTTTCCAGGAAATAGCTCTTCAGATTCTCCTTCTTCCACGCTGGCTGCTCTTTCTCAGCCCTTGCTCTGATTCCTCCTCATATTCCTGCCTCATATTCCTGATTTCTTAGGGTTGACATACACAAACCATTCTCTCCTCTCCTCTGTCCACACCACTGCCTAAGTGATCTCACCTGGTCTATGGCTTTACACACCATCGATCACGAATATCTCCCAAGTCCCTATCACCCCCAACCTCTGCCCTGAACTTCAGACTCTTATTCAGTTGCCTACTCAACATCTCTATTTGGATGTTTAAAGGCATTGAATGGATACGCCCCAAAGCAAACTCTCAATTTTCTCACCCCACCATGTGCTCCTCTCGCAGTTTTTCTTCCCAAGCAAATAATATCTCCTTTTTGGTTGCTTATGCCAAAAACCCTGGAGTGATCCTTGGGTCATCTTCCCACATCAGCAAATGCTGTTGGTTCCCAGTGTGAAATATGTCCAGAACTGGACTACTTCATCACCATGTGCACAGCTATCGCTCAAGTCTAAATCAGCACCACCTCTTGGCCTGGATTATCGCACTGGCTTCTAATTCACTCCCCTGGTTCTCCCCTTCCTCCCCTCCCCACTCTCCAACCAGAGTCAACATTCTTTACTACAATCAGAGTGATTCTAAGTGAATCTAAGAGAGATCATGTCTGTCCTAGGGCATAATAAGTCCCACCTCACAGAGTGCAATCCAAGAATCTTGAGGACTCTGCATGGTCAATGAACCTTGCATCATTGATTCCCAAGCTCTATGTGGACAGCCCCATGCTGTATTTCTGGATATTGCTCAAGCCTCACTGTCCTTTGTGCACCTTCTCTGGACATGTCAAACCTGCTCCCACCTCCAGGTCTTTATACTTGCTGGTCTGTCTCTCAAGGATGCTCTTCCTTCAGATTTCCTTACATTTGCTTCCTCAACTCCTTTAGTGTCTGCTCAAATGTCATCTTAACAGATAGGTCTTCCCTGACACCCTATACTAAATAACACCACACTCCTATCACTCTCTATCTCCGGTACCCTGCATTATTTTCTTTCCTAGAGCTTCCTAACACCTCTCTCTGTTGTATGGATATGTGTTTGGGTATACATGTCTATACATACATGCAGCATATACATTTGTATGTGTCCATGTGTGTCTCCGTGTGTGTTTGATCACTGTCTGTCTCCCCACCAAGAACGTAAGCTCTACAATAGAAAGTATTTTGTTTCATTCATTGTTATATCCCCCAGTGCCTAGGAAAATGCTAGCACATAAAAGGTGTTCCATAAATATTTGTTGAATAAATGTTGAATGAATCTAGGCAGTTTATATACTAACTAAAAGTTACATACAATAATATATAAAATAAAATGTGTTAAAATTTGCCTTAAATTTTCCTGTTAGCCAAGCAGGATTGGGCTTCTTGAAAGGCATTTAAAGAGATACAGTATTTACCCCTGAAGCACAATGTAGCCACATAATGTTTGATGAGTACTGGAGTGAAATCTGCCATTTTTATTCTCCATGAGTGAAGTCAACATTGTTTCTATTTATCATCCGATGGCCCAAACTAATTATTTATATACAAATTCCTTGATGTGAACTGTTAGTGTATTCAAATATATTTGGAATTGAATATCTGGTCTAAATGACATATCATTTAAATATACTTGTGAAAGCCAAAGATAAGTTCATTTAAACAGAGTATAACTACTAAAGATGTAGTATACAGTGGCTAACTGAACATAAATAAAAATAAATAAAATAAAACAGGGTATAGTTAAGGAACAGTTTCTACTTAAAAAAAACCACACTAACAGTGAACCAGGTTTATAGCAGCCTAGAGAAGAATACACATCTAAAATCTCCTAATGTTTCCCATGTTTTAGTGTTTGATCTTTATCTTTGAAATGAACAAGTAGAGGTAAAAAATGCAATATGGATCAGATAGGATATTTTAATGCTGATGTGGTTTGGAGGCCACGCACCAGGGTGGTTGGAGCGTGGTGTTTAGACCTGGACTGCTGGGTATGAATCACAGCTCTGCTGCTTCCTGACTGTGGGTCTTGGGCAAACAATCTTGTTCACGTTTCTGCTTCCTTGTAGGGTTGTTGTGAGGAATAATGTGATGGTTACTGGTAAAACACTTAGACTATCACTGAGTGTAATCACTCAATAAATACTAGCTATTATTATCAGCTATATATAATGAAAATAAAGCTCTGCCATGACATTCCTCTTTGTAGCTAATGGGCTGAATTAATCCAATTTGCACTAATTTGTCAAAAATATCCAAACAGTCTCATGTGAAACTACTACTAAAGAAAAAGAACCTTTTATACTGCAGAAGAATGCTTAGCACCTTCTTTAAAGATGCCACTTTCTCTCCAGGAATCTGATTACATACACTTCAGATGGCATAATTGGTACTCAGGACCCTTAGAGCTGTTCCCCGGGTTATTGCTTTTAAAAAGCTCTGAGAAAGCCAATAGTACATACTAGCTTCCAATGTGTTTCATTATTGATATTGATATTTTGAGATCATGACAAAGGCAGTGAGAATCCTGATTAGTTTATGAATTCTCTTCATCTTATGCTTTTCTTTTTTTTGTTAGTTAATTATTTACTTATTGAACCAGCAGATATCACAAGTAGGCAGAGAGGCAGGCGGGGGTGGAGGAGGGGAAGCAGGCTCCCTGCTGAGCAGAGAGCCCTATGCAGGGCTTGATCCCTGGACCCTGAGATCATGACCTGAGCCGAAGGCAGAGGCTTAACCCACTGAGCCACAGGCACCCCCATCTTATGCTTCCTTTAGCTCTGTTACCCCCAATACCCACTAATGTGCATAGACACACACATTTGTATCTCACACTCCCCACTTAAAAAGTTGGAGAAGATGATTTGTTATATATCCATATTCACTTTAGTGTTTACCTTTTGAATTCTGTTTTAGGGTAGACTGTATTATAATAAAGAGTTGTATCCTTAACCTTTATAGCCTTATTAATTCTATGAGATGTGGTACATAGGACACAAAGTTTATTCTAGTCTTATTAATTCTATGGTAGATTGTAGACTAGTCATATGTTGAATTTGAAATTGTAAAGTATGATTTGGGGTACGTAACCCAATTCTCTCATTCACATTATAGAGGAACAGACAAACCGTGGATAATTTTTTTCCTAATTGTTTTCTTAATCTTTTTTTAAATTGAGGTGAAATCCATATAATAAGCAATTAACCATTATAAATTATACAACTCAGTAGCATTTAGTATATTCCCAATGTAGTTCAATCACCACCTCTCTCTAGTTTTAAACTTTTCATCATCCTAGAAAAATACCCCACACTCATTAATCACTCTACATCCTCTCCTTCCCCCATCCCGTTTTCCACTTCTATGGACTTTCTTATTCTAGATATATCATATAAAAGGGATCATGCAATATGTTACTCTTTGTGTCTAGCTTCCTTCATTTAACATGTTTTCAAGATTCATTTAAGTTGTAGCATGTATCAGCATGTGGTCCTACTTTTTGACTGACAATGTCTCATCGTATTTGTATATCACAACACATTTATTCATTCATCCCCTGATGGACATTTAGGTTGTTTCTACCTTTTGGTTTCTATGAATAATGTTACTGTAAACATTCATATACAACTTTCTACATGGACATATATTTCCATTACTTTTGGATATATACCCTAGGAGTGGAATCTCTGGGTCATATGATAACTCTATGTTTAATATTTTGAGGACCTACCAAAATGCTTTCCACAGTGGCTGCATTGTTGTGCATCCCCTCCAGCAATGGATCAAGGTCTTATTTCTCTGTATCATTACCTTAATGTTCCATTTTTGTTATTGTTTTTTATTTTTTAAGATTTTATTTATTTATTTATTTGAGAGAGAGAGAGAGAGAGAGAGAGAGAGAATGAGAAGAGAGAGAGGTCAACGAGAGAGAAGCAGACTGATGTGGGACTTGATCCCGGGACTCCAGGATCATGACCTGAGCTGAAGGCAGTTGCTTAACCAACTGAGCCACCCAGGTGCCCCATTTTTGTTATTGTTTTTGTGAATGCCATCCTAGTAGGTGAGTTGGTATTTCATTGTGGTTTTGATTTGCATTTTCTTAATGACCAATAATATTTAATATACTTTCATGTGTTTATTTGCCACTTGTATATCTTCTTTGAGGACATATCTTTTCATGTTCTTTGCCCTTTTAAAAAATTATGTTGTCCTTTTGTTGTTGAATAGTAAGAGTTCTTATATATTCTGGAAGTTGAAGTCTTCTCAAATATGGGATTTGCAAATATTTTATCCCATTCTTTTTTTTTAAGATTTTATTTATTTGTCAGAGAGATAGAGAGATACAGGGAGAGAGAGAGGCAGGCAGAGGGAGAAGCAGGCTCCCTACTGAGCAGGGAGCCTGATGCAGGACTTGATCCCAGGACCTTGGGATCATGACCTGAGCTAGGCAGACGACGCTTAACCGACTGAGCCACCCAGGCACCCTATTTTATCCCATTCTGTAGCTGGCTTTTTCACATTCTTGATAATATCCTTCGATATACATACTTTTTAAATTTTTAGGATGTCCAGGTTATTTTTAATTTGCTTCTCATGTTTTTTGTGTTAAGTCTAGGAATCCATTGACAGATCCATGTCCATCCTCCAATTCATACGGAACTTCAAGGGACCCCAAATAGTCAAACATTATTTAAAAACAAAGTTGGAGTACTCCTACTTCCTGATTTCAAAACTTACCACAAAGCTATAGTGATCAAAGCAGTGTGGTACTGACATAAGGATAGACATACAAACCAATGGAATAGGATGGAGATTCTAACACTAAACCCAAATGTCTATGACCAATTGATTTTTGACAAGGATGCCAAGACCATCCAAGGAGGGAAAAATGTTCTCTCCAACAAATGCTGTTGGGACAACTGAAAATCCACATGCCAAGAAGTGAAGCTGCACCCCTATCTTACTCCACATACAAAAATTATATTCAAAATAGTTCAGTGACTTAAAATGGAGCTAAAACAATAAAACTATTAGGAGAAAACATAGCGGGAAATATTCAACATTGATAATTTCAACCCACAGATAATTCTCTACTCCAGTTAAAAGTGAACATCTCCATCATAACTATTCCCCAAAGACTATGGAGATAGTAGCAATGCTGACTGACTTGATTTTTATCTCTGTTCATTCCCCTGTCCATTAGGATAAATACTTCATAATAAATGACCTTTTTGAGGTAACTGGAAAGGAGGCAAAGAATCAAGGACCTAGGCTAATTCTAGCAAAAAGTACAATTGGCCATGAGTAATAAAAATAAAACCCAAATATGCAATTTAAACCAAATGTGCCTTTTGGTTTCTAAATTCTTTTTTTTAAATATTTGATTTATTTATTTGAGAGAGAGAGAGCATGAGCAGGGGAGAGGCAGAGAGGGAGAGGAAGAAGCAGGCTCCCTACTGAGCTGGTAGCCAGCTCCCAGGACTCAGGGATCATGACCTGAGCAGTTGCTTAACTGACTGAGCCACCCAAGTGCCCTTGGTTTCTAAATTATTTTGCCTGGTAGATTAATGCTTCTCTTCCTTCCCTTCCCTAATAATCTTATTAGGAGTAGCTCTGGACCCAGCTCTATTACTCACTTAGCTGCTTGTCTTTTTATTCTCTTTTCATGCCTCAGCTCCCTCATCTTTTAAATGGGGATAATATTAGTGGGGTTGTTGCTCAGCACGGAGTAACCATTACTTAAGTGTGTGCTATTATTTCTAGGACTGACAGAGGATGGATCAGGCAAGAGAGGTTATTTCTATGCTTCTTAAAGTATTCGTCCATAATTATATAAAGAGTTGCTAGAGTGTAATTGACTAAGGCCTCAGTTGCTGTGCTCTGAAACCCACTACCACGTTTGCACAGAGGACTTACTTCCCACCAGCTGCTCCCAGCCAGTAACCAAGTGCTGCAGGAGTGTCAAGGGAGGCCATTCCTGCCTGGGAGACACAGGACTGCTCTTACGGTCAGCTTTGACTAGAGTACTCTTCCACAATCTTGTTGAAACTTCCTTAGTGTGAAAGACAAGCTAGACCTTCCCTCCTGCTTTCTCCTTGCTGGGTGAGTCTTTTCTTGTGGTCTGATGGCTCTCCCAGCTTCTCCTTTGCTCCCTCCCTAATTTTTCTCACCTTTTTAATCCCATCTAAGTGTCCAGTTCTTAGAGGACTTAGACTAACACATTTGGCATTCAAAGCTCTCTTACACATGACCTTAACCTCTATTCTGCTTTACCTACTTCTTAGCTACACAATGTCTTCCATTCTTGTTTCCCATATGTGCCTACTACTTTCCCATCTCTGAGCCTTTTTCCATATCCTTCACTGAGAATGTGCTCACCACCTGGCCATTTTTGCCCATTGGATCCCACTTATCATTGATTGTGCGTCTTAAATGTCTGTTTCTCTAAGTTTTTCAAGATCTGCTAGCCAGACATACTCTTTCCCTTCTCTAAACCTCCAGAACTCTTGCCTTTGAGCTGTTTTATAAGGTTATTAACAGCAATAACCATCTGTCACTTTGAACCTCCAAAGTCCCCAGCTTGTGTAGAATAGGCACTCAATATTTATAGACTGTAATTAGAAAATTAGGGGGAATTCTATCCTAGTGAATTTAATTTTTTTTTCAAACTGAAAAATTTTTTTTAAAGATTTTATTTATTTGACAGACAGAGATCACAAGTAGGCAGAGAGGCAGGCGGGGGGGGGGGGGGAAGCAGGCTCCCCACTGAGCAGAGAGCCCAATGTGGGGCTTGATCCCAGGACCTTGGGATCATGACCTGAGCCGAAGGCAGAGGCCCTAAACCACTGAGCCACCCAGGCGCCCCCTAGTGAATTTAATTTTAAACATGCAAGATTTCTAACAGCTTACAACAATTTTGCTTGATATAGCAACAATGAACTCAGGTGAATTAAAAAAAAAATCCTATGTATCAAAGCACTTCAGGCAGAACTTACTATGTAGTAACTCAGTTTTGATATCTGCTTAAAATTCTTCATCAAACTTGGCTGATTTACTTTTCCTCTGAAAGAGTGATGACATGAAATCCTAAAGTACTCCTAGGTTTGTCTATGTATCTGAGCATGGGTGAGGAGACCAAGGAAAATAGTTGTAAAAGAATGCTTCCTCTAACAAAGGGCCCTTGGCCTAAGGGCTAGCAAGGCTACTGTGCCCTCCTCCAAAAGAGAAGGGAGATCTGTCATTTTAATAAACTTTCATAGGACCAGGTATAGAAACAGTAATATGAGAGGGGACCCATGAGCTCACTACATAGCAAATTTTATTTCCTCGCATATGTCTGATCATTTGTGGTCATTATTCTGGCTGGCATTTAACAAGCGCGTGCTATTCACTTTAAATCCTTACAAAAGATTGATCATCATATAGGACAGGAAACTGAGGCTCTGTGACCAAGTCATGCTGCTAGGTCACTGACCAAAATCCTTGACAAGTTTATTACAGGGGTCCCCAAAATATGCTAAGCAAATACAATTTAATTTCTTCCTCCAACGTCACTGCAGTGCTTTTTTTGGGCAATGTTCCTGGGCAATTCAGCTCCGGCAGGCTGTCATTGGACTGAAAGCAAGGTTTGGCCTTTTGCCAGGTACAGCAATCATGCTAACTCAACAGCTTCAGGTAAAGGTTTATAACTCTTTAACTTGGGTCTTTGACTATTTCCGGTTAGGACTGCAAGACTCAGGTAAGAACCTCTCAGGTGGAAAGCAGGAAGAAGGTGGCTTGTGCAAGGATCAGATACCACCTGCATGGACGCTCATTTATTAATGATTCAACAAGGGTGATCACAAGGGAGAGCAGCCGTTTTCCGTGCCCTCATTTTTCTCACTAACAGGCCAGAAAAGTAAACAAGATGGACGGGTCCAGTAAAGAGGAAGAGGAGGACAGCACATTCACCAACATTTCTCTTACAGATGACACAGGTAAGGAAGAACTTGATGATTCTGAAACATAAAATTTAGCAATTGCTCAGCTTTTAGCACATATAACTTATTTTTATTGTAATGGTAAAACTACCCATTATAGAAAACTTGACAAAATACAGTTACAAAAATAAAACAAAAAGTTTTATTTAAGAGCTATTTTTCTTTGCCTTTTAAATTAAGTGATTACTTGGAAAGTTTCCATGGTTGTATCACATCTTCTTTAAAACAAATCAACAAACAAAAACAACAAAATGTTTATTTCCTTCACCGAAAAGTGGTTACTGAAACAACCCGTGATATTATTACCATATTTTGTTCAATTATAGTCAATTTTTTCTCTATTTTGTAAAGGAATTTTATCATGTCTGAAAAATGAACTAGAATATGAATTATTTTGGAAAACGCCTTGCTTTTAAGCAAGGACAAAGTTTAGTGAACTCAACATGAGAGAAGCAAAAAAAGGGAGGGTAGTGGTTCTAAAATGCTGATGGAAGGGATAGCGATGGCTCATTCAACATCCCAGAGAAAACAGACAATGCTGAATCGCACAATTTTAACTGGAAACACTTCAGACCCATAAGCACCCACATCTTGGTATGTGTGTGTGTGCGTGCGTGTTGTTGGCATTGTTTTGTATCCAAGTTTCTTTAGCCCCATCATAGCAAGAAGCCAGCAAGACAGCAGCTAAGCAATGGGGGTTAGTGATTTTGATTAACAGAGAGCAGAGCATGAATATTTAACATCAATTGCTCTTTCATACAGCCACACTTCTCCACTTTCCCCCTAAATGCTCAGATTCAAAAAGCCTCTTTCTAAAGTGCAGCCAGACAATTAGCACAAACCGCCAGCCAGCCAGCCAGAGCGAAGCTTCCCCTCCTGGCACTGCATCAACATGCTGGGGGCTTTGGAAATCAAAGAGGAGCCTTTTCAGCCTTTATGAGGAGAGGAAAGGTACAAGGTACAGGGGCTGTTGAAGAAATGGGACACCGCTGGCCTGAACATGCTCCCACCAGGGTGTTTTAGCAAATGACAGGGCTGCAGAAGGCAGTGAAGGAAACAAAGACCAGGGGAAACCTGTTTCTTAGCTTCTAGATGGCACCATGAGTGAGGAGCCGTGGATGCTGTGGGCGGGTGCGATTCATATAGAGAGCTTGCTCTAAATTCCCCCAGTCCAGGATTCTTTCTGGGTGGTAGCGTGGGCTGTGGCTGGGAAATGAGACTCGATGAAACCGCTCTCTCTCTCTCCTCCAGCCCTTGGCACCTCCTCAGACCTGCCTCTCAGGTCTCACCTTGGGCCGCCCCCACACTGGCAGTGCGCACAAAAGCGGATGAGGGTGGGGGTGGGGTCGAATTCAGGTGTCCCGTCCTCTGTTGACAATCATTTTGAGAGGGACTCCGTAGCCTGCTCACCGAGTCTGAGCCAGTGGGTGTGAACACTGAATAAGCTGGGGCTGGGTAAGCAGAACTCTCAGGTTGGTCATGAGAGTGGTGGTGGCTGAGGTGTGGGCGGCGTCTCCTTGCTCCCACCGGGGACCTCCTCTCCCTCCTTGGTT